>JASDQU010099948.1:329071-349338 GCA_032191745.1 Picea mariana
GCAGTCCCATGTTTGACCTATTCATGGTCACTAGCTAGTTTAACTCATCTTAATTTAATATGGAGATTTACAAAAAACTCAATGTTGATGAAGTCTGTGTAATAGAATTTTTCCAAATTTAACTTTGAGTGGAGATAGATCAATAGTGCTAGTTACAAACTTCTTCAAATACCTATATCAACCTTAATATACATGAGATAATACTTTAGGCTTAGATGTTTTTTTCTGAGACTGTAATGAACCTCCTCGTTATGACCACAACTCTGATAACAGGTGCAAGATTTTTTTTTTTTTTTTTTTTTAGTGAAAAAGTGTGTGCGCATGTGTAGAAAGGAAACCGACACACTTGACTCTATGTCGCCACCCGACAACTAATAGGACGCAACCATGATGATCCCAACCAAGAAGAAATAAGGTGCACCACAAGTGACTACAAGCATTAAACGACCATAGACATAGGGAAGAATCCATAAAAGTAGATATTACTATTTCTGCACAGGAAAGCAGGGCATTTAATCTTAGTCCTCTACTCCGGAGAGAGAGAAGGTCAGATAGGTTCCTGGCCGACTACTCATGCAGAAACTAGTAATCTCTGTTAGGTGTGGCGCAAGAGTGGCAACCCTACCTTTAAAGGGCCCGAGACTCTTGATACGGCACTCGATTCCTTACACAAAAATTAATCACACACACAGACTTATTCAAAGGCTACAAGGAGGTGTCTACATCTTGACCGACACCAGCAACCAAGTAGTAAAATGTGTATGTCAAAGTACTACAAAAGTTACGGATCAACCCCATCCTCTACATGTGCAAGTCAATAATTGTAAACTCAATTAATATCCAAACCCATTAAATGCAATTCCATTAGTCAGGCAATTTCAATTAATTGCGCATCCGCATTTACCATATCATAATGACTTAAAGAACTTAATTTAGGGCATTATATTTATCTTCTATTGATGATCATTAATTTCATCAATACAACCCAAAACAACAACCATTTTCACTTTATATTCCCATATCTACATAAAATGACCATCATATTACATCGGATAGGATATCGATGACAGTTACATTGACCTTCCATAAAACGATAACGAAATCAACATTAACAATTCTGTAATCATTGGCATTACCATTAAACGCTTCATTACATTATCATTATTGTAAAGAAAATAACATTAATAGTTACCATAAGCATTTAACATGAAGCATTACAATACATAATTCTTCCAATCTAAATTTTACTAAAACCTTTTTCCAAACATAAATAATAACTTTTAATTCCTTAACCCATTATCATGTCTCATTTTCCATCATCCTCCTATTCTCAATTAAACAAAATTTCTTCTAACATAAATACATCATCAATTATTCCCTTTCCCAATTATTAGAAACATAACTGATTAATTCTTAAAAGTTCCTTTGACCATAATAATTCATCAACGATTTTATCTTCAAAAATGTTTTAAAAATAAATAACCTTGGTGATTCCTACCCCATCCTATTTATATAAATCATCCTCTCTCAATGATTGAATCCTTCATATATAAATAATTTTAAAATATAGAAATGGTGGATCCTACAATTGATCTTAATATTCTAGAATTTAAATTGCAGGCGGAGTTGATTGCCCCAATGAATAAACACTACATTAACCATGCTAATTTAAACTAATTTAACAATGCTATAATGAATACACAGTCTACGCATAATTGTTATTCCTGAAATTAAAGTTGCATGCAGAGTTGAATGGTGTATTAGACTACGCCTAGATTAACCACTGCTAAGTTAGCTGACAGGAATAAATCTACCCCGCCAGGATTAAATTTAAAACTGACAGAATCATTTCAGGAATGCCTATAGTTAATTAGATATGGGAACATAGTCAACTGAATAAGGTATCTATATTTCAATAGACGACAAGACATATCAATAAATTGGCCATGAAAATTAAACTGTGAACAATGCAGAGAGGTCCAGAACATCCAGCAAAGGGGTCGTGGTCAAATAAGGAAGGGAAAGGCATGTTTCAAGGAAAATTCGTTCCCCCAAAAAGCAATTTCGCCACGCGGCCGAGGAGAAATCATTTGTAATCCAGAAAAATCGTTAGGAAGGAGGTATCCCAGGAAAACATGCAGTGCTATCCAGTAAACGCGGGTAGAAGGTTACCGAAAATAACTAGTAGTAATGACTCAATAACTGACAGAAAATCATGTGTCTGAGAAAAGGGGAGGTGGAACAGAGGTTACCAGAAGTGACAAATAAATAAAAAAATCATGGTCGGTTCTAGAATCTAGATCGTCCCTAAAATAAAAATTCATCCAGGATTTATGCACGCTGAGTCTGTTGGTTTTAAGAAACCAACGCAGCCACCTGCTGCAACAGTGCACGCTAAGTCAACACATTCACACCAGAAATATGGAATGGTAGTCCCGCGAGTATGACATTTGCAGTCAATAAAAACCACAATCACAACCAAAATGTAAAGCATAGCTTCAATTCAGTGTGGTGAGTGCTGGATAAACTCGGGTGTGGGGCCATGAATTACAGACCATCGTTTAAGTTCATGCCATGGCTGCAAAGACCTGGGGCATTACTACGTTTTTCTGTTAGGAGTAAGTCGCTGCAGTTACAGATACTAAATTACGTTCAAATTAGTGAAATGACAACGCTGGGTAAACACAGAGATTAATCCTGAATAAGGCTTTCAGAAATCATTGTCCTAACATCGAGACACGGGTATCAACATTGAGGTTCGCTGGAAGTATATAATTACTTCTGAAAGAAATAGGCATTCGTTGGGTTATATATATCTGCCTTCTGAAATAAGGAATTATACATCTGCCAATTAATTAAATGAATGCATCAACAATCAAGAGATAAGTAAAGTGTGGGCAGAGAGGATCATGCTGCCAGCAACAACGATGAAACACACAGTAGTTAAGGGTGAGGCTATCATGTATTAAACAGAAACTACTATGGTTAAAAGAAAAAATAAAAAACACTTCCCAAACAAAGCGTGCAGGAAGACTCAAGTTTTACAGCAGGACATTACCTAGTGAAATTTGCCATTCAGGGATAGAGAGGATAGGATGATTACCAGGCTAGGAGTTTACTCTGGTTGATACACTAAAATTTTGAGGCAGAGTTTAATACCCAAAATTGTGCCTGAATAAGTAAATAAGAAAAATCCATTAAGTCCAACAAAACCCAACCCCATAAAAGTTAAAATTCATCCATCTAGATTTCCATTACACATGCAGATCAACCAAGCATCCTAATTCAATCTAATCTACCAAAAATAAAAATCATATCGTTGCCTTTCACCTTTTTCAGAAGACATCCATCAGTCTTTGGGTGATACGCAGTACTAAAATTAAGTTGGGTTCCCAAGGCCTCTTGGAAACTCGTCCAAAAATGTCCAGTAAACACCAATCCTCGATCGGATATAATATTTTTAGGCACACCATGCAGCCTCACAATCACACTAATGAAAACTCTAGGAATGTCAGGTGCCTGATACGTCGTACACATAGGAATAAAGTGAGCACTCTTTGTCAGAGTGTCTACTACTACGAAAATTGAGTCGTGTCTCCTAGCCGTTAGTGGCAATCTAGCAATAAAGTCCATCTAAATAACTTCCCATTTTGATTCTAGGATGGCATGGGGTTGAAGTAATCCTGCCGGGTGTCTATGTTCAGCCTTTACCTGCTGGCACTCTAGACATCTAGCCACAAAGTTGACTATGTCAGCCAGAAGAATTAGGGTTTAAGGTCTGCCCTCATCTTCGTGACTCCTGGGTGAGCCATGTAAACTGCTCTATGAGCCTCGCTCAGGATCAACATCCTCAACTCGTCGTTAGGCGATATGTAAATCCGACCTCTAAACCTCAATATCCCATCGTTATCAAAAGAAAATCCCTCATATAGTGGTACCATCATTGTGTTTTGTCCGATAAAATCCTCGACTTCTTTGTACCAGTCATCGTCATGCTGTAACGTGAGAATCGTTTCACGTAGATTCATCTGAAGAGGAAACACTGAAAATATGCGTGGCCTCTGACTCAAAGCATTTGCCACTCGATTCACTGTTCCCTTTATGTAAGTAATCTCGAAGTCGTACTCGCTAAGCAATTTCGACCAACGTCGTTGTCGCGCGTCCAGGTCGCTTTGAGTAAAAATGTGTTGTAGTCCACAATGATCAGTCCTTAATTCAAGTTTTCATCCAACAAGGTAGTGTCTCCAAACCTTCAAGGCATATACGATGGCTAATAGCTCCAAATAGTGCGTCGCGTAGTTCTCCTCATGCCTTCTCAATTTCCTCGAAATGTAAGCAATAATTCGTCTGTCTTGCATCAAGACTCTGCCTAGACCTTCCTTGGATGCGTCAGTGCATACCAAGAAGTCTGCGCCCATGTCAGGGACTTTTAGTATCGACGTTGTTATCAACAACTCCTTAAGCCTCCGAAATGCTTCCGTGCATTTCTCAGTCCAAACAACTTCTTATTTTTCTTCTGCAATTCCGTGATCGGATTTGCTATCTTCGAAAATCCCTCGACAAACCGTCGATAGTATCCTGCTAAACCCATAAAAATATGCACTTCTGCAACATTCGCTGACGTAGGCCATTCCATAATAGCCTCAACCTTGGCTGGATCCATGGCAATACCTTCGCCAGAGATGGCATGCCCTAAGTAGTGAATCCTTGATTGATAAAAAGAGCATTTGGACAAATTCCCATATAATTTGTGCTCTCGTAGACACTGTAGTACCAAGCGCAAGTGCTCGTCATGCTCCTCCGTTGTCCAAGAGTAGATCAAGATATCGTTAATGAATACTTGGATGAATTTGTCCAAGTACTCACGGAACACCCCGTTCATCAAACTCATGAATACCCCTGGGGCGTTTGTCAGTCCAAACGGTAAAATAGTAAACTCGTAATGTCCAAATATCATCTTAAAGGCGGTCTTAGGGACGTCATCCTCCTTGATCCGTAACTAGTGATACCCTATCACAAATCGATCTTGGAGAACACCGTCGCACCCTTCATTTGATCGAACAGATCATCAATTCTTGGTAAGGGATACTGATTCTTGATCGTAGCCTTGTTTAGTTGACGGTAGTCAGTGTAAAGCCTCCATGATCCGTCCTTCTTTCGTATGAAAATAACTGGTGCACCCCACGGTGACACACTAGGGAATATCAGTCCCANTCAATTCTTGGTAAGGGATACTGATTCTTGATCGTAGCCTTGTTTAGTTGACGGTAGTCAGTGTAAATCCTCCATGATCCGTCCTTCTTTCGTATGAAAATAACTGGTGCACCCCACGGTGACACACTAGGGAATATCAGTCCCAGGTCCAACAACTCCTTCAGTTTCATTTTCAGCTCTTTCAACTCCGGGGTCGACATCCGATAAGGAGTTCTTGCTATCGGTTCGGTCCCTGGTTTTAGGTCTATGGTAAAATCCAGTTCCCTTTCCAATGGCATCCCCGGTAACTCCTCTGGAAACACGTCCGCAAACTCCTTCACCACCAAAAGGTGTTCTGGACCTTCCGCCACTCCTTTTTCATTTAGCGCAAGGATCACATAAAGCTTGCACCCCTTGCGCATACTCTTATGTAGCTGTAAGGAAGAGACGAACCTCAGGGAAACTCCCTGGTTTCATCCTACTATCACACATCTCTGTCCTTCGTCATCGACCAAGCTCAACCGTTTCATCTTACAATTGAGTATCACCTCATGCGATTCCAACCAATCCATACCAATCATGATGTCATAAGATCCTAAGATCGTGACATACAAGTTGACCCTCGTGACAAACTCTCCCAGGTTAAGGGCATAGCCCGTAACCTTTCCTCCAACCTTCTGTTTGGCTCCAGAAGACATATCTACGAAGCTAAACTCGTCCTGTTTGAGTGCCTTAACCTTAATCCTTTTTAGCGCTGCACAAAAAATGAAACTCTAAGTAGAACATGGGTCTATCAAAATACTAAGGGTCTGGTCAGCGACAATACCTTTCATCTCGAGCATAATCGTCTGGTGCTCTGCCTAGCGGTTATTCACCGCTACATGAATCTGATGGGCCTTGCCCATATCTCGCACTGTAGTGGTTCCGACTGATCTGGACGCCCTGGTCCTCTCCACAGGACAGTCGCACTGGTAGTTTGGCTCCCCACACGTCCAACACCCCTTCTTCGGCCCATTAGTCCTGTTACCCGAAGTAGAAGATGACGGACCACTGGCCTGGAACCCAGGTCTATTCTGCTGAACAGGCCTAAACTGCTGCTGCTGCGGGTGACACTGCTGCTGGTGTTGTGGTCCCCAATAAGGTGTCCGCTGTTGAGGTAGCGATCGTCGGGGTGTAGTGAAATTGGATCCCCTCTGGAAGCCACGATATCCCGGCGTATGTCTCGCTGGTGTCTAGTGCTGCGGTGTACCAAATGAACCCTGTCCTGCGGGTCTCGCTGGAGTCTTGGTCTGACTCCCACTGATAATCTCCTCCTCTGCTATGAGGGCCTTTTGGACAACGTCGTGCAAGTTTTGAGGCATCAAGATCCTAACCTTTGCACGCAGGCTGCCGTTAAGGCCAAACATGAACCGGTTGACCTTGAGTTTCTCTGTGTTAAGGTGCGAAGCATACCAGAGCAGATCCATGAAATGTGTATCGTACTCGGGCACCGTACGACCTCCCTGTCGTAATGCACTGAACTCAATGAATTTCTCTTAAAGGTACCTCTCTCGAAATCGTTCCTCGAGCAGTTCCTATAACACGTCTTCAACGGCCATGTTCAGTTGCGACAGAAGCATCTTCCACCATAGAAGAGTGCTCCCCTTCAGTTGAAAGACCGCCATGCAGGCCTTCATGTTGGAGGTATAATCGCAAAGTGCGAAGCACATCACCATATTCTCCAACCATGCCTCGACATCTGTGCCATCCAGGGCACCAAAAAACTCGATAAATTTAACCTTCTCGAGTTCATGGTGAACGCTACCTGTAACGGCCGGTGCACGCGGCGGAACCTCAGTGGGTGCCGGCACCCTGGCCTCGTCTCTGTCCAATCTGTTGATTAGTGCCTCGGACATGCGCTGAAAGGATATCATCATCCCAACAACATCGCCAACCGCTATCTGTGACTGTCCGAGAACCTGCTCGCCTCCCTGGGGGTTAGACCCCTCAGGCATGGATGCTACTGGAGGCGTCCTGCCTCCTCCCTTAGCACCTCGTCGTCTGCCTCCACGGCATCCTCTAACCATGACTACCTGCATGCACATAATCAACTCGATCAACAATAGTATAATCAAAACTAATCATATCAACGAAAGCCGTAGCGAATCCCAAGCCGTGGGTCGAACCCAGCTCTGATACCATATGTAACAACCTCCTCGTTATGACAACAACTCTTTACTAGGTGCAAATTTTTTTTTTTGTTTAAGGTGTGTGTGCGTGTGTAAAAAGGGACAGACACACTTGACTCTACATCGCCACCCGACAACCAACAAGATGCCACCATGATGATCACAACAAAAAGACTTAAGGCGCACAACAAGTAACGGCAAACAATAAACGACCATAAACATATGGCAGACAACAAGTAACTGCAAGCATTAAGTGACATACTGGGTTATGTACCGTGCGAACACGGATGGAAGAATCCATAGTGGTAGATTTTTCTATTTTTGCACAGGAAAGCAGGGCGTTTAATCTTAGTTCTCTACTCCGGAGAGAGAGAAGGTCAGATAGGCTCCTGGCCGACTGCTCAAGCAGAAACTAGTAATATTCATCAGGTTTGTCGCAAGAGTGGAAACCCTTCCTTTAAAAGGCCCGAGACTCTTGATATGGCACTGGATTCTTTACACGAAAAAAATCACACACATAGACTTATTTTCTAAGGCTACACGAAGGTGTCTACATCCTGCCCAACACAAAAGACCAAGCCTACTAAGCCAAGGATAAAGACACGACCATCAATCGCAGTCAATGCAGTTATCTAATAACCACAACTACAATAACCCTTGCCATACATGATAACCATTTACATTTTATGTTACGAAAATCTTTCTATAAAGTACAACTTACCGGCATTTTATTTATTGTTGGAAAACCATAAAATTACAATGACCCTTACAATACATGAAAACCGCGTTACCCTTTTACTACTAAACCCTTGCGATAAATTACAATTACGCCAAGTTTACAAATTTCCACCGTAAAAATTCAATGACCTTACATGATTAAAAATATTGCAATTAACAATGAGGGCTCGCACTCATAAGTTGCCAAGGCTAGCATAGCAGTCTTCCTATTGCAAGAACCTTACATTTGTATAAGATATCAACAAAAGGAAATTCAAGACATTCCCTAGACATAACCCTCTCATCACTATCTATAGAAAAATAACATTCAACTAATAACAGGGTTTTTACATATATTTGTTATGAATAGCAAAGACACTACGGATATATTACCACCACATAACCATATCATCATTCTTACATTACAAAATATTCAATTAAAATAAGGAGTTTACAGCTTATTGTTATGATAACAAATGACGCTAAGGTAACCTTCCATAACCTAACCATATCAACTCTTTTATATTAAACATTAAAGCAATTTTAAAATACAAGGCCCTACGCGTTATCGGTCACATTTAACCAAGAAAATGGTGACTCTTCCCTACTAACCATACTCTTACCATTAATCATTACGTAATTATTACCATAATCATTACATAATTATTACCATTAATCATTTACATTCCATTATATTATTCAACAATTACTTTAACATTCTACCTTATAAAACCATGGTTTTTAACAATTACTACACAATACATCAACCTTACTTTAACCATTATTACCTGATAAAATCATAATTAATCAACAATAATTACCATAAAACCATATTACCTTAACAGTCCTATTTTAACAATTCGGGCATAATCAGTCCAACATTACTTTCACACTCATTACCTTACAGTACCATAATTATTAACGATGATTACCATTAAAACAATAAAAACCAGGCAGTTGTAGGCAACCACAACTTGTCTCTCACCTGGCAACAGAATCTCTGTTTGTAACGGTAAATGTGTTATTCGGCAATAGCTTGGAATAGCTATCTAAAGTCAGATGAATAAGAAAGCTAAGGCAGAAGGCATTAATAAGACATTCATTAACTCAAATTACCACAGGAGCATAACTTTACTATGAGGACAACGGTGACAGTTGTACGCAACCAGTAAGGGGAAATGGCTGGAAAGTGTAAGTGCCACAACCCCAACTAATTACTGCCATGCGCCCTCAGAACACGACATTTCCAGGTAACAATAACATGGATAAAGAGATGATTTGATTGCAGTTCTCAGAGAAGAAGGTGGAAGGCTAAATCGTTAAGTTGGGGAATGGTTAAGGTTAAAAAGGAAAAAGGGCGGATCCTTGCACTAGAGAGATAGTTTAAAGCACGCTAAGAATGGATATAATGAACGTTTGACTATAAGGGAAGGGTTAAATCGAACTGGCAGCTGCTAATAGAATTTAAGGAAGTTACAGCCATAAACTAAAGTGCCATAATAACATGGTAGTGGTTAATAATATCAGAACAGCCTGTAGCGACGAGTGCATGTCAATCACGGGCGACTAGTTCACGCAGCTAGAAATACGCAGAGATAGAACAAGACGCAGAGAGAGGAAAAAAAAAAAATGCAGAGAAATTAACTATGGAAACGCAAGGGAATTAAACCCAACACGCAGAGAAGGTTCACCATCAAATGCAGGGAATTTAAATTCTAAAAACGCTGGGAAATTGAACCAAAAACGCAGAGAAATTAAATTATCAACGCTGGGAATTTGAACCAAAAACATAAAGAAGGTCACTATGTTACCACAGAAGCAACTACAAGACCGAAAATGCTTTCAAGGACCAATCTAAGGAACACATGCCCAGCGTGCTTAAAANTGGAAACGCAAGGGAATTAAACCCAACACGCAGAGAAGGTTCACCATCAAATGCAGGGAATTTAAATTCTAAAAACGCTGGGAAATTGAACCAAAAACGCAGAGAAATTAAATTATCAACGCTGGGAATTTGAACCAAAAACACAAAGAAGGTCACTATGTTACCACAGAAGCAACTACAAGACCGAAAATGCTTTCAAGGACCAATCTAAGGAACACATGCCCAGCGTGCTTAAAAGAAATAAAAAAAAAGGCAGTTTACAGACCCTAAACTAATTCCATCCACAAATAATTAAAAAAAACGTAGAGATCAAGAAATACCAAATTGCAGAGAAGTTTTGGGCAATCACCACGCTGAGGGGAATAACAAAACACAGAAGATATTGCAAAGTTCAAGGGAGTGAATCCATGGGGTAACCTCCAACAAGTTATAACACAAGGATTTGCAGAAAAGCAAAACAGAACGCAGAGAAATAATTTAACAAAATGCAGAGATTAATGACCATTATCAGTGGAGGATTCCGACAGAAACAAGTTTGCCGGCAAGGGTTAATTACGTAGTTAATTATAAAAATTATCACTTATCAATCATTGGATAAAATCAAGAGGTTCCACTAGCAATGTAAAAAAATTATTCAATGCGAATTGTCAAGGAAAATGACCGATGCAGCAAACGATTATATAAAATTGTAACACCAGTACACTTTTTCAATAAACAAACAGATATACATCAATCCTAGTGCTTTCAATTCTACCAAATAAATGACCATACCTTTGCCTCTTTGCCTGCCTCGAATGATGATCATGTGCTCCATGTCGCTCCTGCTCCGCACCGTTCCTTCTCGCCGACCGTAGAGACTACACCGGTACCTCCCAACCAATCGCTACGGGTACTCTGATTCCCCCTTAGCCCCCCAAGCCACAAAGGGGCAACACATAATCCAAATGATATGCCTAGCTTCCTAGCTCGCCTCGCAAGGCTGAGCTACCACTCCAATACAAGCTGAGAAAATCCCAACTCTTCACAAGCAATCAGTCAAGTCACAATTCGGCAGCGTAGCGATATGCTAACCGCTGATCCCCTTCTTCCTCATCTCCCTTTATTTTTATAAAGTTTTGAGACCCACCAACTTTCCTAAATCACAATTAATTTAAGTTTTAATAAAAATAATTTTAATTATTCTCCACCGCACAAGTGTCGTCCATCCCCCTCTTTTCTCCATCAATTATTTTCTTTAAATTTATTAATTGCCTCAATTCCCTCACCCACCTAGAAATGCTCCTAAAATTACTCTTAGGTGTTCCTAGATCCCCTTACATGTTTTAAATACTTTCCTAAGAAAAAGATGTTACTAAATTAGCTCAGATTAAGAGGTTCTTAATTTCAGATTCCTTACTATGTTGACCGTGCTTTTTACCATAAGTTCCCATCTTTCCCCTTTTTATTAAAGCCGAGTATGGCAGTTGCGTTATTAAATCTTTCCCATTTATTATTTATTTAATATTTTTTGTTCTTTCACAAGTTAGGAATAATTTCTTCTTTGCACAATTTTAACACCATTAGTTTTAATTAAATTCTTATTCTCATCATTTACCCCAAGAATTTCATGAAGACCAAACTATTACTTAAGTAGGTTTTTTTGTTTAAAAAGTTATTTTTTATTCTAGGGTCTTTCTCTTAAGGTTAGACTAAATTTTTACCCTAGAAAAGTTTTAGACTTAGGACTTAGATTCTGAACTGGGTGACACTTGGTTAGGGAAGTTGTTTAAGGATTTCTTAAGGCGTTAAAGTCTTAGGGACATCTAGGTTTGTTTCTTCAACCTCATCAACGCGACGTTCCCTTTAGGATGCACAATGTGCTCTAAGGGTGCCACTCACCTCGTTCATTTCATTTGCATGACGTGCCCTTCAGGATGCACCACGTGCTCCAAGGGTGCCACTCACCAACTTGTGTTTCTTTCGCGCGACGTGCCCTTCAGGATGCACCACGTGCTCCAAGGGTTCCACTCACCGACTTGACTAATTGGTAGTCATCTATAACCCCTGGAGTCAACACTCCACTAGGTGAACTTGTGGGAGACTAAGGGCTCTAAGGAATAAGGCCCCTGCCTTATTGTGTGCCCCTTAGAATCATCGTGAGCGACTATCGCAGTCTGCCCTCACGACATCGTGGATCCTCTCGAACTAGGTAATCGTTAACCTACAGTTCGAGCCACGACGAGAGTGCTAGTAGGCTGTGGCAGGGCTTCTGTCCACACCTCTCCCTCAACCTCTCTAGAAATCGTGTGTGGCCCCTTTACTCCATATGTGAGTCCGGTCGACAAGCTATCGTCAGCCTGCATCATCCCAAAATCATGTCAGAACATGTCAACATCATATCATCAAATCAATGAAATATCGCACTAAATAAATCAACCCAATAGCACACTCCCTGACTCAATCCAGATTCCAAGGGGGTTCCACCGATGCCTCTGCATACTCAAGGTCCAAAAACTCTACACACTCAATAAAACTGAGTCAAAAGCACCTGTCTACGTCAAGCAGTAAAACATCATGTCATCTATCATAATGCATCATAATCAAGGGTAAATGTTTTAACATCATAAAAGTCTGTATCACTTGCGAGCAAGTGTCCTCAAAGAATAATTTTCCTCAGTGTGCTAGAGCGGGATGTTACAGAGACTACCTCCCCCACTTAACACTACTAGAATGATCACCTCCTCCCCGATGCTTCTTAAAGGAAATACGAAGCAGGAAAATTTAACTTTTATTTAGAATTGTACCAATCCAATGCAAGGGATGCACCCTCCCTCCACTTAGGAAATCCTCACAACATCGTCATTTGATCAACAACTCCCACCCACAACCCCCTCAGTTGTGGCAAGGGGGATGAAGTCATTAGGCCCCAAATTCAAACATTGAGCTGGGTTTGTTGTCCATAACAATAATATCTCACTTGGATGTTAAACACACTAAGATGATTTAGCTCAAATCGATTTCTTATAACAGTTTATTTCACACTCCTATCGTCCATTTATACTATTGTACCTAGCAGTCCCATGTTTGACCTATTCATAGTCACTAACCGATTTATCTCATATTAATTTAATATGGCGATTTAAAAAAAAATCAATGTTGATGAGGTCCGTGTACTATAATATTTCCAAATTTAACGAAATATGTGTTATATTCACCATCAACATTCTTATGACTTCAATTTCAATGTCCAACCTTCACTGTTGCTGGCACATAATGTTGCATTGCACTACAACGATTTTGTTGTGGTCCACTTCCACACTATTATCTTTTGTTTCTTTCATTCCTGCAATAACATATTGCAGGGAATTATCCTTAATCTCTTGGTTTCTCTCAACTGCCACTTTTTTACCTACAATGTAATCTCCACATGTAGGCTCTTTTAATAGGTTCTCCAACAACTCAATCTCTTTCCAACATCTCTCAAGCATTTCATCATGTTGGTCATCATCTTCTGCCTCCTTTTATCCTTGTTCAACATCTTTCAACAACTGTAGTCGCTCAACATATTTGAGAGGTGTTTCTTATTTTTCCTTCTCCTTTTTGTGGTAGCATTGAATATCTCTCCAACTTCACTTGAACCTTCATCCTAACACATGTTGTCAATTTTAAAAACATGCGGCTCTATGGCCTCACTTAGCTCCTCTATCATCACCTCCACATGTTGATCTAAACTCTCCTTAAAGTCCAAAAGAACCTCAAATGTTCTGTCCTTATCATCAAACTTCCCAAGGATTGGCCCTTGTTCAGGTTCACATATGCATACTTCACTATCATCTTCCTCCTTTATCCAAACTTTCAGCATGTGCCTATGTCTCTTGGAAATCAATTGTTGAATAGGCCATATAAAAGCCTTCTTCATTACCCATCCACATTCCTGGGCTTCCTTATCTCTCTTCCAATGTTCCTTTAGCACATCAAGTCATTCCCTCACCTCAAATATCTTCTTTGCAGTCTCCTCATTACTCATTTTCTCGATTCCTTTCACTTTGACATATTTTTTCAATTCATTGTGACTTTCCTCTGAACTCCTCACATGACCATTTGTAGCCATCTTCTCTTCACACATTTTAAAATGCTATGAAATTATCCTTCTCTTACTACTATTTGTAAACAAAGTTTCCTCTCTTCTCCCTTTCTTGGAACACAATTGGTTTCCTTCTTTCATCCCACCTGGTTGTCTGATGTCTTCTCTACAACTGGGAGCGCGATTGGCTTTCTCCTACAACCCTCCTAGTTGTCTACTATTTACAAAATAATTACCGCTCTAATACCACTTGATGGTATCAAACAAGAAAATTTATCAAGATATGATACCACTTGATGGTATTAGACAAAATCTTATCTAAGCTCTGATGCCACTTGATGAAAACCCCCACCCCACCTAGGGGTTCGCATGACTTATTGTTTTAGGATCATTCTTCTGATTAGATTAATTATCTATTAGAACCTTGTTGGATCCCCTCCAATGTTCAAAGGCCCCTTTGATTTCCCTCAAATGCAGGTCCATACAAAAACAAAAAGTCGTCGGTGCTTTTCTCTAAGCCCCTTTTTATCTTCACATCGAATTTCAATTACTATCCCCTTTTCCCTTGTGGAAATATCATGTGATCATGGGCTAAGAACAAGAACTTAGCTGAAAGGTGCTTATTGCGAGATTCATTACTATGACGCTATGGAACTTTGAGCTTTGGAATATTTTCCAACACAACACTTTAACTCCCCCGAATGTCAAACTAGTGAACTCCCAAATGAGTCTAGGGATCAATTATCCACATTCCTTACAAAATCAATGACTGGGATCCACTCCAGGATTCGGGCTTCGAGGCTTCTTGTTACTAATCAACACGATACTTCGGAAGGGTTGAATTCCAAATTGGATAAGGGAGGAGATCCACAGACCATGTGCCCCTGTCAATGAATGACTAGGATTGACTCTGGGATTTTGGACTTTGAGACTTTCGACACCATAATAAATTTTACCCTCAATCCTCTATAGGTTCAAATACTTGATAATATGCAGGCACGTGTACCTAAAAAAAAATAGTCAGGATTTTCTCTGGATTTTGTGAATTCAGGACTTTCCCTATTCCATGAAACAACAACCAACTTCTCTTGGAGTCTTGAATATCCAAATGTATGAGATATACGACTCAGATTATCCTCCACGTAGATCCGACGATTGGGATCTGATCTTCTTATCGATGCTTATCCTCTAGTTTGGGTTTGATCCAATGGCCCAGATATGTTCCATGGCCAATGCAATCGCTGACACTCTTCCTAGTGTTCTATGGTATATATTCACTTTGATACTTTGTGACTTCAGGGATTTTGCGTCCCTTCCAACAAAGAACAAAAAACATCTAGAGCAACGAAGTCTGGAGGAATTAAGGGTTATCAGTCATGATTCTTACCTGGATCCAATGGATGTGTGGGGTTCTAACTTACCCTGAAAAATATCTCATCCATCTAACTTGGAACAAGGAGATTTATCTTCCTTAAGATTCTTTCGCTAGAAGGAGTTATATTCTGGCACACACCTTGCACATCCCTCTTGAGATTTTCTCTTGAAAAGAGTCAAAAAATTGTGCAGACTTTGCACTTCCCTTCTAAACTTGGGACTTAAATAAGTCACCTGTGCACTCCTTGCGCTATCTCTCTCCTCTAAACTTGGGACTTGAAGATGTCACCTACACACTCCCTTCACTTTCTCTGTGCAGAATCTCACTATGTCTCTTAATCTTGATGAACCCTTGAACTCAGTACCTCGTGCACTCCTTGAGGTAACTCTCATGAGCTTCTAATTGATTCAAACTTCACAAGGACTTAGCCCTTTGTTTTCCCAAGTAATGCAAGAAGGTAGATAGGTGGCACGATTTCAAGCAACACCAAAGGAATCACATGTTCTAGAAGTAAAGAAAAGATTCAGATATATTAAGGGTGCAAAAGAGTTTGGATTATGGTATCCAAAAGTAAATGATATATCACTTATTTCCTACATAGATACAGATTGGGAAGGTTGCATTGATTACCAAATAAGTACAAGTGGAGAAACGTTCTACTTGGGTGAGTGTTTGGTATCTTAGCTTAGAAAGAAATGGCCATCAATATCATTGTCTACCATTGAACCAGAGTATATAGCAACAACAACATGTTCTACACAGGTCCTATTGATGACACAAACATTGAAATATATACAAATTGAGTATGATGAGACCATTCTGATATTTTGTGACAACACAAGAACCATCTGTATCTCAAATAATTTAGTGATGCGCTCCAATATGAATGATCTGAAATCAGTGCTAAACAATTTTCACAGTATGACTTCAATTTTATCAAGACCTTTTTTGACGATGCACATGAATATAAAAGACAAAAAGACTTAAATAATGAAGATAAATGACATATAACTCAAAAAAGAAAACCATCATCAATTTGAAAACCAGAAGTTGATAATGAAGTTCGACAAAATTTGCCTACGTCTTTGAGCCTTTGTCTTCATTAAGGGAGGCTTTCTCTATTCATAATTCAATGTTTACAATCTCCATCAAAATTACATCATATAGGTCTCTGACTAACTCATCTATATTCTTCTCTATCTTAGGAACCCAATGCAACAAAGGGCACTGAAAAAGGAGTAGTAGAACTCTCAAAAACTACCTCCAAATCTCAGCTACTCTTCACTGCTCAAGACAACTTGACCTTGGCAAGTTCTTCTTAAAATTGCTTCAAGCTTATTTGTTACTTATGTCTTTTCTCAAACCTCACAATGGCTTGGATTATATAGCCATGAGGTAGAGGGATCAAATCCCAACAACCCACTTCTTGCAGCACTCAAATTGGTCCAATCTCCACCAAGGTATGGCCAAATTAAACAAAATTGACCAAATATCAGTGAGAAAAGCACTATTGTATGGTCAAAAACCCATTTTTAGAAATAATATGGGCATAAGCCCCCAATATGGGTGCACGCTCCCTAACTCAGTCACATGGAAAAAATGTGGTCAAGCGCTAGCCCACAGGGTTGCATGTTGGCCCTTAGCTCGAAGTCTTAAGTGATATCCAATCCCATAAGATCGAGGGCTATCCCCATTTATCCGTGCCAGGGTTCATTTCTGAGTAATATGGAAATATATACTATAAAATTATCCCATGGCCCCTGTGCCCGTAGCTTATCCCTTTTTAATGGAGATCTTACACGCTTGTGGGCGTATTAGGGTTACAAAACCCGTGGGCTCGGGCCTAGCCCCATCCCTTTTCGCCTCCTTTTAAGACATATTTAAACCTTAAATAATTTAAAATGGCTATTTTATATCAAGAAACAATGTGGCGCAATGGAGATCCACTCATTCTGCAAGGCGTTGTCTCCCACTAGAGGTCCCAAGTTCAAATCCTATGAACTCAACAATTTTGTATATGAATCTTTCGACCAACACCTAGGTGCCACATGGCAGCCCAAGTCTAAACCATGTGGCACCACCCAATTCACTAAATTGATGCCACTTGTCGAAAATTGATTAGGCCAACTGTCAACCAATTGTACCTTTTGTCTACGTCATACCCTTCCACGTGTCACCATACAATAGGGCCATGTGGCACCTGTACGAGCATGTCAGGTGTCACCCTTCCAATGGTGACATGGGTCACCTCCTGGTTGGTCCACGTCAGCTATTCAGAATGTGCCCACTATTCTACCACAAAATTTTTATGGTCGTATGACCTATACAATCAGCTGCCATGTGGGACTATACAGACTATACAATCGACATTTTTTTTGTCTATTTGGGAAAATGAACAGATCACCATAACTTGAGCATACGATGTTCGTTTGAGCCCGTTTAAGATGCATTGGGTTTGTATCATTGAGGCCTGCGTACACATCCATTTTAAATCCATTCTTAGAACATTTATGTTTAGCCCTTTTTAAGCCCCATCAAGCTCCTGAATCAAAATATGGATCAACGAAGAACATTCCAATAGAGTTTCAATTTCTATGGGAACAAGTTATGGAGAAAAGATTAGAGCTGAATATGTGGGAACAAAATAAAAAATTGTAGACATCTTTACAAAATCTCTTCCAAGGGAAGATTTTGAGTATATTCAATAGATACTCAGAGTAGTTTCCACACCAAAATAAATTCTTTTGAATCCTTGTTGTATATTTCTTAGATTGATAGGAGGAAGTACCATAAATAAGACAATTCATTTTGTGAGAGCAGTTTCAGGGAGAGTTTAGTCATGGGGAGTATCCCCAAGGACAGTTCAGTCAGGGGGAGCAGTCTCGATGAGAAGTTACCTTTTCCATTGATATCAAAGGGGGAGAGATTCATTAGATGCATGGAGAGAGAGAGAGAGTTAGATGTTTGGAGAAAGAACATAGGCATGATTCCAGGGGAAGAGATGGTCATAGAGAGAGCAGATAATTCAGTGTTGCATTATAGTTTTGTCATTAATTCCAAAGGGAGATATTGTTGGTTAATTGGGATGGTTGTTATTTATGTCAACCATTGAAGCAAGTTTGGTAGTAAATTAAGGTATCCCCAACAATATGGTTAATGGAATTACGTTTTTTTGAGGTATAAAGGTATGAAGTTCAGTGTATTTGTAGGTAAGACTATTCTAGATGGATAGTACATGATGTGCTATTTTCAATTATATGTGGAATTCCGTGTAAACCCTCATGGTTAGACATTTATGACCATGTGAAGTTGGAGAACCTTCATGATCTATACAAAATCCCCTAGAAGGTCAAATAAATCAATTTATTCTAGAAACTCGTAGAAGAAGTTTACTAGTCAAAGTGGTTGTAACTAGGAGTTAATCATGAGTTAAGTTGTTGAAAAAAAATAATAATTAAAAATAAATTACTTGCACTTAGAAGTGGAGAGATTAGTATTTTTAGATAAAGTGGTTGTAAGTGGACAAGTGGTTAGAAGTGTGTTATCCCTAAAATAAGGAAGTTGGGTAAAGTTAGTTAGAAGATAACCCCTTGAGGAAGCTTCTTGGAGAGTATAAATAAGAGAGCAAGGGTCTCCTATTAGAACTTAATGATCACATTGAATATTTATTATATGTGAAAATTTTATTGTAGGTACTCATTGATAAATCTAAATTTACGCAAGTTTCAGGTAGCAAAGGAGGGTTGACAGTGAAAGTTTCAGAGGTGTACGCAGGATGCAGTAGAGGAAGGTGCATACATACGTGGGATGAAGGAGAAAAGGGCCCGTACATATGTAGGCTGAAGTGGAAGAGCTCAAGTACAATTGGGAAAAGCCATGAAATATTCAGTAGATGAACATGTGGTATCTTTAGATTCTGAAAGCAAGCTCTAGGAATCCCTACAGTGATCAGGTACAATAGATCTATTTACATATTAAAACAATATGTCATATTCTTATGTGTAGTTTGGATATTGTTGTCTACATGAGATATGGTTGTGAGAAATTGAGGATTTTCCCAAGAGAAGTTGTTGGTTTTATGGCACTTACTATATGAGCTAGATATACAGAAATACAACACTAGTATGTTTGGTATTAATCATTGGTATATCTTGTTGGTTTGAATATTGAGGCATATATTATATTTCTAGGTACATGGTTGAGGGTTTTGGTTGTGATGTGCTTGTGAAGTTTTTGGTGTAGTTTGAGGATTCATATTAGTGAGGGTTTGATGTCTAGTCCATGCAAGGCTTATTACACTTGATCATGATTGTATACACATGTATGTCACATGAATAGAGACATATATATGCATTTTGTTAAGGGATATGTATGATATTGTATGCATAGGCATAGCTACAGATTGAACACAGTGACAGGTTACGGGTTGATGTGACAAAAGCAACAAAATGTTTAAGGTTTAGAAAGGTAAAAATCCTAGTGTTCTGCACAGGATGTAGTATAGACAAGCTGTGTACATACACAGGATGTAGTATAGAGAGGTCGCATACATACATGTGTTACAATATAGACATGTCGTGTAGATACTGGTAAATGTAGGGACAAGTTATTGGTACAGGCTAATTAAAAGTATAGGTTGACTATAGAGTATTGGCACAGGTTCGTTACAGGTTGTTGACATAGATTGGTATAGGTTTATAGTGTCATATTTCACAGTAACAGTGTGAAAGAGGTTTCTTCATCTATTTGGCACTTGTATTTCAGAGAGGTAGGATGGGGCAAGGATAGTTGGTTGTAGCCACCTTTCGGTTGTAATTGAAGAACATAGGGAGTTGTAGCCTCCTTCTGCTTGGATCTAGAGAATTG
>JASDQU010099949.1:0-28635 GCA_032191745.1 Picea mariana
TGTTTCTGGTGGTATGTGGCATGTCAAGTGGATCCTCATGGTTGAGGAGAAATGAATTTTTGAAGATGACAAAGTGAATTGAAGAAGGAAGTACATGTAGGCCCTGAAGATAATTAAAGAAAATAATTACAAAATAAGAAAGTGTCAGGTCGGCCCTAATGTTAAAATGAAGTGACATAAATGGTATGAATAAACATCATTATACATTCATTTGATACAAGTCGAATTTCAGAGGAAATAAGAAGAAAAGAAGGCCGGATTTGAAGGGAGGATGAAGTCTTTTTGTGATGTGTTCTAAGGTATGTTATTTTCAGGTCATCTTACCATTTTTGCTATAACTTTTTTTCTACAACGATTCAGATTGTGAAATCGCTATGGTATTGAGAAGACATATCAAGGTACCTCTGGTAAAAATTTAATCTCTTGATTCACTACAATTATGGAGATACACTCTGTGGAAGATAGGGTTTGTGACCAGTCCTGAAGCTAGTCAATAAACAGGTGTTCCGGGTAAAACAGTCATAACATCTTCATAGAGAATCCAAATGAAGTGGGACAAATTTCATTGGAAAGAGTACAGACTTTAGTTTCTTGTGTGCAAGTTTTATAATTGGATGTTAATTATTGAGCACGGGGCATTCTGTGCAAGTTAACTCTCCTGAATAGACCATAATTGAATAAAGTCTACCATTATTTCTATAACCTTTTTTTGGGGAGGATTCAAGGAGTGAAAATTGGAAGAGTTTCAGAGAATACATTGAGTAATATTATTTACAGGATCAGAGTACTCCAAGAATTGAAGAATTTCATAAATTGAAGAAGTCTCAGGAAGCATTATCAGGTTCTATGTGATGATTGGTTGATGGTGATGATTTAATGTAAAGTTTTATTATCTCTCATATATTATTGGGTGGAAGGAAGGGGAAAGGATGGAGAGTTCAACTCTCTCTTGATATTTGAGGATTGTATCTTCCTCTTGGAGTTTTATCCCTCACTTTACATTTGGAAGATGTAGCTACCTTTGGAAGTCATTACTTCCCTTGAACAATAACTATTGATTATTTCTCATATATTGTGNGTATTGGTGTAACTCTTATACTATTGTTCATTACTCATTGGATTTAGTTGAATGGTTTAAGTATAAGTTGAAAAAGGTTTTAAATTGTACTTGATACTGATTCACCCCCCTCTCAGTATCAACACTCAATGCCTGAGGCTTCCCCAAAGTCTTATAGGATTCTTTTGTAGGCTTTGGCTTCCCTGATTGTGGGTATACCATGGAGTAAGGTATCATCTACAAACTGTTGGTGAGTTGAAGTAGGGAAATTTTCAAAGGGTTTGAACCCTGTTATTTCCCCAAGTGCGGTTGCGCTCTTTATGCTCTGGTTGAGGCCTTCCATCATCAGAATGAACAGGAAGGGAGACAGTAGGTCTCCTTGTCTAATACCTCTTATGGGCCAGAAAGGTTTGGCCAGGGCTCCATTGATTAGTAGCGAGTAGATTTTTGTGGATACGAGACTGACAATCCAGCTGATCCAGTGCTGGGTGAAACCAAAGGATTCCAAGGTCCTGACCATATAGTGCCAGCTAATTTTATCATAATCTTTTACTAAGTCTAGTTGTATTATCATTCCCCCCCTCTTCTGAAGCTTCAAGGTGTGAATGATATCATGGGCCTAGATGATGTAGTCCATTATTTGTCTTCCTTCCACAAATCCTTCCTGTTCTTGCGAGATCAGTGAAGGTAGGAGGGGTTTCAGTCTATTTACTTTGGAGATTATCTTGTAAACCACATTGCATAGCGCTATAGGTCTGTACCGGTCAGGGGTTTTGGCTTCATTTTCTTTTGGGATTAGTGTGATCATTGTGGATTTTAGTGCTTTAAGGATGGAGGCAGACCTTCTAGAGTCTTCTACTACCTTATAAACGTCATGTTTGACAATTTCCCAGTAGGCTTTGAAGAACTCCACTGTGAAGCCATCTGGACTTGGTGCTTTTCCACTGGGCATTTCCTAGAGAGCCTGGTCAACTTCTTCCGTGGTAATAGATTTGTTCAGGAAGATGTTTTGTTCCTCTGTGACCAGGCATGGAATATGTTGAGTTATCCTTTGAATGGCCTCCGATATGTCTTGGTGAGGTTCTTGGGCTATCCCATGGAAGTGTTTGACTAGAGTTGTTTCAATCTTCTGATGTGACTCGCACTCGATTCCATCCTGTTCCTTGATCTTTAGGATTTTGTTGTGGGCTCTTCTGGCCAAGGTTGTTTTATGGAAGAAATTGGTGTTCCTCTCTCCCTCCTTTAGCCATCGGATGCGAGACTTTTGACACCATACTGTTTCTTCCTGCTGGCATCGTGCTTCCCACTCTTGGGTCATTTGGAGATCTTCCTTTTTTCGGTCCTCTGTGTAGCCTTCCAGTATGCAAGCTTCTTGGAGTTTTTTCATTTTTTCTTCTATGTCATTTTTCTCTTTGTTTATATTTCCGAAAGTATCCTTGTTCCACTCTTTGATCTTTTTTTCGATGTACTTAAGTTTATTATGAAGTTTGAACATTCTTGTTCCTTGCTCCGGTTGCTCCTCTCGCCACCACTATTTGATTCTTTCCTTTAAAGTCGGGTGATCAATCCAAAATTTCTCGAATCTGAAGGGTCTGTTCTTTGGTGTTGTTTGGAAGCCAGCTTCCAGTTGCACTGGTCAGTGATCAGATCCACCCCAGGGAAGGATGTTGCAATCTAAGGTTATCCCTTGCATAATGATTGACTCCGAGATAAGGAATCTGTTGAGTCTTGTAGCTACCTGAACTGGTTCATCCGTTTACTATTCCAGGTGAACTGGCCATTCTTGGTTTGGAAATCTACCATCTTCACTCTATCTATAAAATTTGAAAAATCCTTCACATCCCGATCCAATCTTCTTGTACCACCTCTCTTCTTCGCAAGTGAGGTGATGATGTTGAAGTCCCCTGCCAGGATCCAGTGGAGGTTGGTGTATCGGGATTTTATATCTTCTAGGTCTCAGATCATACCTCTCTTTTCCTCTGGCCCTTGGGGCCCATATACATTAGTGCAGAGAATCTCCTCTGTGTTTCCAATGATTTGCAAGAGTACCGTTAGGGTGTACCTGGTTGCTTCAGCTACTATTAAATTTAGAATTTGTGGGTTCCACAAAGTGAGAATACTGCCCGACCTTTGGTGGTCTTCGATGGCTACAATCTTGTACTTGTGCCCGTGTTGTTTACTGATTGCTTCCATTCTGTTTGTAGTGCATTTCGTTTCTTAAATGAAACAGAGATCCTGTTGTTCCTGCTTTAGTTCAGTCCTAAGGATTCGTTGCTTTCTTGGGCTATTTAGGCCTCTTATATTCCAATTTATAACCTTCATTTAAACATGTGGGGGGAGTGGGGGAAGAGTTTCTTGATCTTACACGAATTTATCACTAGAGCTCCCAGCTCTTGTAGTGCTATGTTGTTTGATTTCCTACCTTTTTCCCTCCTCGTCTACTTGGGTGATAGTTGTGACTGTCGCTCTCTGGCTTTGACTCCTAGGTGTCCTATCTCCTCATGTGTGCGTTTTTGTCCTCTGGCTTTGGCTTCCTCCCGTAGGAGGAACAGGTACAGGATGCGGTCAAGTTGCTCTGTTGGTACGTTGTTGATTCCCTACCTTTTCCACTGTTCCAGTATGTTCAGAAGGTCAATCCATTCCCTTTCCACCAAGTCCCTAAGATCGGGGTCTTCTATGCCTAATTCACTCGGGGTCATCTTAACATCTCTCTCTGCATCTGGCATGGCGGTATTGTCATCTTTTGTTTCTCCATCCATCGGGGTTGCACAACTCCCCTGCGTTATTGTGTTGCATGGATGGTGGGTATGCTCTTTTGTTGCTTTATCTCTGACTTCTTGAGATTTCACCGAGTCACTTTCTTTTTCTATCCCTTTGTTTGTTTGGTCCCTTCCTTCCATTTTATTCCAGGTCTCTTGGTTATTTCCTACCAAAGTTTTGTTTTGCTTTTTATTTGCTCTGTTCCTGGGGTTCAATGTTATAAACCCTTCCTCATCTTGTTGTGTTTTGGGTTTTGTCACTGCCTACTTTTTATTAAGAGGACATTCTCTGATCAAGTGGAAATGCTCATGGCATCTTCTGCATCTAAATGGGATCTGTTCATAATCTATGTTTTGGATCCATTCCTCATCCCTGAATTCCAGACTTATGGCTTCTGGGAGTTCTCCAGAAATGTCCATCTCTACACAGATTCTTGCGTACGATGTGTATCTTCCTTTTAGGGTGGCTTCTGAGGTCTTCACATATTTCCCCAGTTTGTTTCCTATTTCTTCAAAGGTGGAGGGAAACCAGTAATCTAAAGGTAAGGAATAGAAACTCAGCCAGACTAGTACCTTTTTGAACGTTTCTTTTTCAGGGGAGAAATTTTCTTTCTAGGGTTGTATGTATAGTCCGGCTGAGGCGTGGAAGTATGGGCCTCCCTTGAAGAATCTATCCTTGTCCTCTAGGTTCATGAAGATTGCTGTGAAGAAACCCTTCGAGTGGAGGTGGAGCTCCACTTCCCCATTTGGCTTCCAGTGATATTTGATCCAGTTGCACAGTGTTATTTTTGTGGGCCATAACCCCATGAACTTGCATATGAGTGCATGCGTCTTCAAATGGTCCCTGTAGAGTTGTGTTTGTGGATCCTCCAGTCTCACCTTGGGTATCATTGTTGTTTTGGGATTGCATGGGTTGCGCCCTTCTATCCCATTAGCCTTCGCGGTCTCGTGCACCTCATTCTGAGTTTCCTTTGTGTCCTCATTCGTGGTCTCATTTTTGTCCTAGCTTCTTTCTTGACGCTTCCCTGGGTCTGATCCTGAGGTTCCTGTCGCTGGTGCCTTGAAAAATCCGCCCCTTGGCCCTTTCCCTCTGTCCACCACTACCTGTTTGTATGAGGGGGTCCCCTTACCCCCCCCCTTTGGTGCTCATGCTACTCTTTGTTGTGGCTGCGACTGTCAAACCCTAGCTCGTCACGACTGTCAAACCCTAGATCAACAAAACCTTTCACTTGGCTCGCCTCCAAATTATAATAATGCCAAAATATACTCAACACATTTTGCCGAGTCAAATTTTTCTGGTTAAGTTTTTTCCATCAATTTTTGTTAAAATCTGGTCAAAACTTTAAAAGATAGTTGGAATTGTAGATTTCAGTTGTTGAAATTGTATAATTCTGAAGATTTTAAGGGTGTTGAATCTATTTATACTTTCAAAAATGCATTTTAAATAATGAAAGATTGTGATTTCACAAACAATTATGACATTAGATTTATCCGTCTCCCATTTTTCAGAATAATAACACTATCCACTCGTTCAGAATAACAACTCCACTATCCACTCATTCAGAATAACAACTCCACTATCCACTAACTATTGCCAAGTGCTAAGCATTTTTTCGAGTTATCTTGAATGCTATGGGGTGTAGGTTGTTCAAACCTCACTTTACTTGGAGTGCCTTATTTTTTCCCCATTTATCTCTTTTTCTCATCAATGCAAACATTTACTGATGCTTAAAGTTCCTACGCCACATTCAATGTGGTATTCTGAGATGCTTTGACCTACTACTTAAAATGCTTTGTTCTCCCATATACCTCTTTCTCTCATCAAAGTAAACGTCCACAATCAACGTATATGTTTCCAAATGTATTAGAAGGGATAAGAAACCCATATATTTTCAAACGTATTAGAAGGGATAAGAAACAATTGGATTTGGTTAACATAGTAATAAAAGACTATTGAATAAATGAAATAAAATATAACAAAACAAAATAGGATAGTTTCCTTTGTTGGTCTTTCTTATTTGTCAACTTTCAAATCACTTTTCAAAGATGGAGGTGTGGGCAGGGTGTTGGAATTAACGCTTACATTAATGTAATAAGTCACATTTTATAAGTGACGAATTAGTTTGAGTAGTTCTTACATATGGTTGGGTTATTCTCTAAACCTCTCTACCTAAACCATGAATAAGTTAGATCTGATAAAAAATCCGTGAAGTCTATTTAATAGTCACAACCTATTATATGCATGCCAATTTTATTCATAATTTCATACTTGTGGCATCTATGTGTATGCATGATCCCACACTTATGTTTTTCTTCTTCATATCAATCAAAACAATCTTAATTATCCCTTTTTGGAGAAGAAACCTTAGATTGTTAT
This sequence comes from Picea mariana, assembly GCA_032191745.1. Taxonomy (NCBI): domain Eukaryota; kingdom Viridiplantae; phylum Streptophyta; class Pinopsida; order Pinales; family Pinaceae; genus Picea; species Picea mariana. The sequence goes on from JASDQU010099949.1 coordinate 6,194, forward strand.
CATGGTATCACAACAGGTTCGTATATAATCATCCTTGTGTCGATGATAGAGAGATGCCAATGAGTAAGTGAAGCCACGTGTAGGTCTTGTTGTTCTTTTCCCTCAGATTCATATCTATTGTAGATCGCTCATCAACCTGTAAACGAGCTCAGGTCCAGTTAATTTAATTTAGTGCACTCTCACTTGCAAATCCACATCTCATTCTCTATAGAAGTTCATCCTCCCTCTTAGATCATAGTATAATCTTTCAACGATCTTGGGTAATGTGATTCCAACGGAAGCAATTTCATCTTCAAAGAAGAAGAGGAGGCACATTAGAATAATATCAACAACATAATAACACATTTATTCAACGTCAAAGTCTTACAAAGGTATTATACAAACCTTTTTTTTTTAACATGTATTTCACATCTTTAGAAAAATTCAATGGCCTCAATTTCCACACATGGTAGGTAAAAATACAATTGTAATTGTAGTTGATGAATACAAATTTATGGCTATAGTCAAAGGTACATAATCAATGCTTATAGATTTCAAACAAATGACAAATCCAATTCCATTATTGGCATTTCTCTCTCACAATTATATCATATTGATCTTGCAAAGTCATTTAAAGAAATATGGGAAGAGTTAAGTAAGTTATTTGGTGCAAACTTTGTGAATGTAAAATTTTCACTTAAAATTGCAACTATGACTCCTATGTCTAATCATATAAATGACTTTAAGTCACTTATAAGACATTTAACATAGATTGGTCTTAAGATATAAGAGGGAGTTGCAAAAATATTTTTATTAAATAGTCTTCCTTCAAGTTTTAACACCAACCTTGCCTCAATGAAGAGCTTTGTCACATACTAATTGCAATTTCACGTGTATGTACCGACTAATTGCAATTTCAACGCATATGTACCAACGTTCACCTGGTTCACGTGTATGTACCGACTAATTGCAATTTCACCCATATTTGTATTGTGGATTCTGGCTTTAAAAAACCAAAACTTTAAACACTATTCTAAATCTTATCAACCATTTATGTATGTATGCAGCTAGTTTCTCTATCTGAAATAATAAATATGAACATTGAGGGTATTAAAATGACTAATAGTAAATTTAAGGTGAGTAAGGATCATGATGGACACCTCACACCATAGCATTTAATGCTACACTTTTAGATCCTACCTTAGGAGGATGATTGCCATTGGAATGAAAGAACATCTAAGCAATTTTACTTTTACAAGAACTGTGTCATTACAATAATATACTTGTTATGCACTCAACATGTCACTTGCAAGAATTGAATTTGGATGGAGAGAATAACAATCATTCCTCCAACCACCCAAACTAAACCCAATTGACATATATATAGTTATTGCAAGGCCATGTAAAAAACACCATAACAACCTTGGACAACTATGACTAAACTCCCAGAGATGCTTATAGTTGCAATCATCATGTGTAATTGTCAAATCCATTGAAGACAAAACAATAAAAAAATAAAATTGAAATTATGTGGAAACAATAATCCTAATTGATGTGAATACCTTTTAGGTTGGTGCGAAATGCTCTTCTAACATAATAGTGAAAATCATAACAATTAACATGTTCTTAACCATTAACCATTAAATCTCCTTACACTAACATCACATGTTCCTTGAACACATACTTTTAACCATTAAGTCTACTAACAATGACATCACAATTTTATAATAACTTAAAAATTAAAAAATGCAATTACGTAATCATGTTAGAAAAAGAAAAAGTGCTTTAGAGTGCGCTAGTGGTATGATTACATCTGTCCGCTGACAAATTATTGTAAGATTTGGTAGTCTGTCCCCTTTTCTAATTTAGGAATCTCTGTGATATGAGCTGGACACGGACGCTAAAGACAGAAAAGTCACAAACATGCAAATGCGAAATATAGCTTAATATTACTAAGCCGGTTCGTGCCAAAATTACGAATATGTGAATATTTTATTATTTTATTTTTAATATATTAACTATATTCCCCTTTTTAATATATTAACTATATTCCCCACTTGTTACCTCTCTATTTTATTTTAATTTTTAATTTTTATTTTTTGGGGATGGAATGAATTTTATTTTGGGGAGATTAGGTAAAGACAATCCTTTCCATAATTTTTTTTTAATTTTTAAAATTATTTTATTATTTTTGGATGGAATGAAATTTTTTGGGGGAGACTAGGTAAAGTCAATCCTTTCCATAATTTTTTTTATCAAGTAAGATACACTTTTATTTTAAAATCTTTAAAAAATTAAAAAATTAATCGTTTTTATTAAGTAAGATAAAGTTTTATTTAAAAAATTTTAAAATTTTTTAAAAAATAATTGTTTTTATCAAGTAAGATAAAGTTTTATTTTAAAATTTTAAAATAAAATTTTAGGATTAAAATTTATATTAATAAAATAAGATTATAACTTTTTTAAAATTATAAAAAAATGACTTTAAAAAATTGAATTTATTTACTTTTCAACTTATTATATTAATATATATAATAGATATTAAATATTATTAATATTATCACATCTATGATTCATTGAATCTTATTTTGTCATCCTCCAGATTCATTGAAAAGTTATGACGATGAGAGATTTATATTAACTTAGATCTAAAAAAATTATAATATAAATAAAAAATTATAAATTGCTCTTTCTAAGAAAGAAAAAATAAATATTAAAATAAATAAAATTAATATATTCTCAATTAGATCTAACTCTATCAAGAACTAATCTTGCAATGTCATCTTATTATTTAAAAGAGTACACCATGATGATTAATTAACTTACAATCTTACTATATTTTACATCTTCCTCGAAGACCTTGTCTTACTATATTTTACACTCGATATTAGATAAATATAATATATTTTACAATTCAATATTTAAATTATTTTATTTTACAATCTAATATTTAAAAGATTATAATTTTCATGCATTTATCTCCTCATATTTAAAAATTTAATAAGGATTGGAAATCCAATATTAAAAATATTGTAATTTTTGTTCATTTATCTATCTTATATAAAAAGTTAACTCAATTTAAAAAAAAAATTAATTCAAGATTTTTAAGTATCCATAAATTTATATTTAAATTATTTTTTGGTTTTTCTTTATATTTAATAACTTTTTAGTTAAGATAGATTTATATTTAATAACTTTTTAGTTAAGGTAGATTTATATTATTTATATTAGTTTAAGTAAATAAAATTATAAAAAAATATGTACAATAATTTATAATTATCTTTTTTTTAAATACTTATTTTATTATATTATATAGGCAATATCTTATTTTTTTATCCTTAAGAAAATTACATCCTTGGTAATTTATATTTTAATCTGTTTGAAATATTTATTTTCTTAAAAAAAGTTAATAATTAATATTTTAAAATTTAACATGATTAATTCTTTTTTTAACCTATTTGGCAAAATTATATTCACAAAAAAGGTATTTACATTTGTCATGGAGCTCGAAACCATGGAAATTGCATTTAAATCAACATCCTTCAGGCATGTCCATTGATTTCTTGTCATATAGCGAGGGTTTAAAAACACAGATACAAACATAAAAGAGATTCATTCGTCATAACTCGTGTTTAGCAGTGAAATTACATAGATATGTGAAAAACTTAAGCTACCAGGGTTGAGAGAGAGAAACAAACTCATATATCTTAATAGAATTGCAGACATAAACTAAAGTAAAATAGAGGATGAATTCATTAGTTCTAATGAAGGGGAGGAGGTTCAGAGTGATCCAGTGGATATTGGTGGCCACCCATTTGTTCCAAATTCCAACTGGCTCATCTTGACAGTTTTCAGTTCAAAAAGTTTCTTTATAATGGAGAAGCTTCTTTGTAATTATGAGTTCTGCACTTCTGAGATTATAATATTCAAATTTTTACCAAATTATAATAATATCAAAATCCACTCAACACATTTTACAGATTTGTATTCTATGTTTTTAACTTTTTCTTGTGACGTTTTTCTTTTCAAATAATAATAATACCAAAATCTATGTTTTTAACTTTTTCTTTTCAAATAATAATAATACCAAAATCTATGTTTTTAACTTTTTCTCGTTAAGTTTTTCTTTCCCAATTATAATAATGTCAAAATCCAAACACATTTTCTAAACGCATATTCTATGTTTTTAACTTTTTATCATCACTTTTTTAGATCAAATTTGTTTAACTTTTACTGTTCATGTTTTTCTGATTAAATTTGTTTTGTTTAAAACAGAATTAATAATTTTTTTTTTTTGAATTGGAATTGCAGATTTAATTTAATGATACAAACATTTTACTATGTAATTTATATATTTTTTTCGATATATTTGTTATATAATTATTTTACTTAAAATGGATATTTAAATATTTTATTTATGGCCCACATTAAAATATTTTTTTTTAAATGTCACTTGTCAATTCCATGTTGAGCATTGAAACAATTACAATCTCCTTCACATTGAACTCTAGAAAGCTCCTTTAAACAGAATAATAAAACACAAAAAATAATTACCTTTATTGATCTATCTTATTTGTGAACTTTCAAATCACTTTACAAATATAAAAGTTATTGATCAAAGCATTTTTAGAAGAAGACTAATTTAGTGATTACTACTAACTATGTGAAAACATGGTGTGAAAGACACAAAGTTCGAAAAAAAAAATGAACATTAATAAACATAACTTCAAAAACAATAGATATAATTCTCACATCATGATAATTGAAAATGAGCTTTCAACCATCATAAATTGATTAAACTTTACAATAAATAACCTCACTTGTCATGCTCGTCATGCTCAAATGGTTCTCAAATTATCTCACACAAATTTCACAATGGTGAATCATGAAATGAATCCTAAAATTATTGGTATTATTCTAATTATTTTGTTTATTTGTAAAGTTATAAAATATATATCATTGAAAGTGAGAACAATTATCATTAATTAATTATTTGTAATTATAAACTCAATTATTATTATTATTAAAAATATAATTTATTTAAAATAATTAATTAGTATATTAAAAAAAAACCATATTTTATAATCTTTAAATTTAAAATATCTAAACTCAAAAATTTAAAATAAAAAACATAATATGCTACTTTACCATTAAAAATATTATGGATCACTTGGTAAAATATGATTATCACTTCATTTATTTGTCTACCATTAAAAAAATAGTATTGGTCACTTCATTTAGTTTGTCTCTTTGCAATGTATAACATAAACAAACTTGGAATTCGACTCGGCCACCAGCGTTTTAATTATTCTAAAATTTCGTGTTTTTTTTTGACATAATCATATCTTAAATTAAATTACATAACTTTAATCACCTTTATTATGATCATGTAATGTTAATCACCTTTATTATAATGATGTAATGTTAATCACCTTTATTATAATGATGTAATGAAAATAACGCCCTTCTATTAAGCGTGAGATTTGTTTAATAAAAATAATGGAACTTCGGCAAAAAGTGTGGTTTTAGTGTTTTGTATTATTAGTTTCTGCTTTGCCAGGTAATCGCAAGCATTACAGCTTTGGGTATTAATGTTTTGTATTATTAGTTTCTACTTTGACACACATTATAGCTTTAGGTATGAAGTCAGCTTGTTTGTAAAAAATATATTAAATTTATTTTTTTAAAATTAAAAATTATTTGTTATTTTTTTAAATATTTAATTTTTGATTCATCTAATTATTATTATAATGAGATTTAATTATTTCTTTTATTTGTCATATTTTTTTTTTTTCAAATAACACTTACCAAATACATAATTGTAAAAGTTAATCCATGACTATATTGTATCTACTATTTAATTGTCGCATGCATTCAACTTACTATATATTGCATCATAATAAAGAGAGATTATTATATTGCTTCACAATGGAGAGACATTATTATCTTTCTTTCATCCCAAAGTTAAGGCTAAATAAGTAGAACACTTGCATTCAAATTACTATATTGCGTCACAATGAACATATACTACTATATTGCTTCACAATGAAGAGAGATTACTATATTGTTTTTATTCTCAAAGTTAATGCTATGCTCTTATATATGAGGGTGGAGGTGGGGGTAATATTAGAGAAAACATAAACAAGAACTCATCCATGATATAAGCATCACCTATTCAACTTATTATATTGAATCACACTAAAGAGAGATTACTATATTGCTTTCATTCCCATTAGCATCACAACTTATTATATTGTATCATGATGAAGAGAGGTTTCTATATTGCTTCACAATGAAGAGAGGTTTCTATATTGCTTCACAATGAAGAGATGGTACTATATTGCTTTCATTCCCAAGGTTAATGCTCAACAAGAAGAATTCATCCACCATATAATCATCACCTATTCAACTTATTATATTGAATCACACTAAAGAGAGATTACTATATTGCTTTCATTCCCATTAGCATCACAACTTATTATATAGTATCATGATGAAGAGAGGTTTCTATATTGCTTCACAATGAAGAGAGGTTTCTATATTACTTCAAAATGAAGAGATGGTACTATATTGCTTTCATTCCCAAGGTTAATGCTCAATAAGAAGAACTCATCCACCATATAATCATCACCTATTCAACTTACTATATTGAATCACATTGAAGAGAGATTACTATATTGCTTTCATTCCCATTAGCATCACAACTTACTATATTGCATCACAATGAAGAGAGATTACTATATGGCTTTCATTCCCAATTTTAATGGGAAAAAAACATAACTCCACACTAGAGTTATAATATTGCAACAAAATGCATTAAGTTCGTTCATAAAAAAAATCACTAAATAAGTTCATTTATTGCAATTTCATTTATAATCAATACATAGATTTAAATTCAAATTTATCTTATTAATGGTCTAGATTTAAATTTAATTTCTCTTGTTATAGTCCCAACGCAAATTTCATTACAGATGCCACACATGATATCAAAGTGACAAGGAGAAATGATTTTACAGATTCAATTACATAGGTTACACAAACTCTCAAAGCTACAAGGAGAAATGAATTTAGTAATCTAGTTACCCTGAAGCTCAGAAAGATGTGAAGTTTGTTTCACAATGACCTTTTCCAAAAAAAGTATATCTTATTTTAATAATCTTAAAGCACCCAAGATAATACTTTCAAGTTTGGTTGGGGCCTTCTAGTAGTTTTGGCTCTCCCTACTTCAATAATAGTGATGCCAAGAAGTTCTGTGAAAAATACATGTAGAGTCTATAAAAAGCACAAGGGATAATAATCTATCTTCTTACTTGGATAGACTAAATCCATGGTTAAATGAAGGAAGGACACATGACATTAGGCTTTGAAATAACTCTTAGTAAGGGAGGGAAGGGAAAGGAATGAACCAAGGTTGATTGGGCCCCTTGCAAGCCTCAACCTATGAGGTCAATTCATGAGGCAATCGATATAATATTTCGTTTGAACTTTGGTCTTGAAAATAAGGATATATCAATTTTAGGCTTCGAACTAAGTGTTGGTTGATCCACTAACGTGCATCAACCTATCGGGAGAGAAGATCGACTCTTAGAGAATGGATTGGTTAGTCAGTTGTTGGTTCTGTAGGACACCTCCGATGGTAGGCCTTACTAGTTCAAAAGTGATTTACGACTAGAAATGATTCATATTTGGATCTGCAGGCCTTCCTAGAATGGATGGGACTATTTTTTTAAGAGATAGAACAAGCTTCACTACTACATAAGCCCTGGTAGGTAAGGTTAAGTCACAAAATGATGCATATATGCATTTATTTATTCATTATTTCTCTAATTACCATTACGAATTATACAATACTAGATAAAATGATTGATTTCAATTTCTTAGGTTTGTTGAGAATTGGATTTATGTGTCCATTGTTATATCTGTGGAATAAAATAGGAGCAAAGAAGACACTTGTCAACTTAAGAAAGAGGGTAAATTTACAGGAAACGCTTCATAGAGAAATTAGCAGAGACAATAATATGAAAGAAATTTTCTATAAATCGATTGTACTTAGTACCAATCTCTGCATACTGAAGCCTAGTTAACTTCAACCTAGGACTCCCTATAAGGAAAAAGTAGCCAACAAAGCTCTGGAGAGATGTAAATGCTTGAACAACTGAAATTCTATGATGAAGTCTATGAGAGCACAAGCTTTCCATCAGAGCACAAGTTTACAAGTGAAGATACCTTTTTCTTGTGCCAAAATATGCACTTACCATAACAAGGATATTTGATTTCCCTATATGGTATGTGTTGGCTTTTGCATCCTCAGGGAATTGCAATAATGTGAACTTCTGATAAACGAATGAAATGTTGGTATTAGATGCCTGAACATAACAATATGATTGCAAGAATAATGATAAGAAGACAAATAACTGAGCCAAATAACACACAAGATTTACGTGGTAAAACCCTGACAGTTTGTCAAGGAAACATCCACGGGGAAAGGTATTGATATCTCTTATTATTCAAGGCTTACAACACAACATTAATTTTTTTGGGCTTCAAAGATATATATGAATATTTGAATTGTTACATAGTTACTAGAACTTCCACTCCTTATACAAAATTCCATCAGTTTCGTTAACCAACATTTACAAAAGTAAATTTAATTTTACATTTTCTTTTAATTAATCGTTGTCACAATTTTAACAGTCTCCACCTTGACAAAAATTTACTTGATACCTTTCCCAATCCCATTCATCACCTCCTTTGCAAGCCAAGAGAATCCAAACACCACCATAGCTTCTCTAATAACACTGGTTTTGTAAACATGTCTGCACAATTTCCTTGAGTGTGGACCTTTTTAAGATCTAATGCACCTCCATCAATAATTTGCCTTACAAAATGGTACTTATTATATCAATATGTTTAGTCTTACTATGGTAAAATGGATTTGTAACCAAATAAATAACACTTTGATTAGCACATAATACAATTATGTTGTTCTGCATTCTTCCAAAATAACCCAGAAGATAATTCAACCAAATTTCCTCTTTGCAAGCATGTGAGGAAACAATATTTTTTCCTCTGTAGTGAATAAAGCAATTGTTTCCTAAATATTTGACATCCAACTAATATATCCTCTTGCAAGAGTAAAGACATAACCTAAATTAGACCTTCTCTTTGTTGAGATTTTATGTAATTTCAAAATTTATTCCTAAGTGTAATTGTATTGGTTATTTCTAAGTGTAATTGTGAAAGGGTTTATTGATAAGTCATGTGTTTTAGGTATTTTAGAGTATAGATAGAGGTTATATCGAGTCATTTTGATCACTCATTGAATATAAGTACAAGAGAGTAGTACACACTTATCTAGGATGCCATTCTTGGTTCATGTGTGGGTCTCTTTGGTCTTTATTTCGTGAAAGAGCATTGCATGGCATTGTACATGTTGGGGGAATCTATACTGAGGAAAGTTTGTAGGGTTTTCTACCCCTTGAGGGTTTCCCTGAGGATATATATTTTTGTTATGTGGATATCTATATTTAAATTGTGATCCTTTCGCATATTAAATAATAATAATATATATACAATATCATCTCTCTTGAAAAATGAACATGGTACCAAAGCAGGATTGGGCCTAAATCCCTCATAGGAGGGCCCCGGGAAATGGAAAATAAATGGGACCTATGAGAGTAAGAGAGTAGATAGTCTGAGTGAGTGAATTTCTACTATGTTTGCAGTAGTGTGTCTGTCCATCACATTGACATGATGACCATGAGTGAGAGACATTAAGGGTAGGGATAATTGATAAGGCTTGTTCGAGTCACTGGACAATGATTTGAAAGAAGCCATAATCCTCTACGGAGATCCCAGGAAAGCCACCTACGATGAATATAGATTGAGAAGATTCTTTCTTTATCCTTATTGTTGTTGGTAGTCTTTGTTCGACAACACTTGCAAGGTTTCCTTGTTATAGTCTATGTAGCTACAATGAAAATCAACATAAATAATGGGTTCTTGCAAGCCAACACAATCCTGTAAGCGGATTTTTAGAAGAAGAGGGAACTGTGAAATAAATATGGCTAAAGAGTCATCTTGCAGTTCTGTGCACGTGAAGGTGCAATACAAGAGATGTTTTAATCTGACGAATTGGGTTGGAATACAGGTGAGAATATAGTTGTCGAGTTGGAGCATAGTGAGACGAGTGCAGGAGAAAAGGGCCTTTAGGGCCAAGATTTCCTTTGGCAGGTAATCTTTGAGAATGAGGATTTTGACATTCTTCCTGGAAAGGCACTCCAACCAATTCAATACGCTTTGGGTGGTAAACTACCACGAAATTGAACTTGTGACAGTGGGACTCCACCCTGTAATGTCGTTGGTGAGAGGCACAACCGTCAGATCTGACGAATGTGACTGCAATATGATGGATATTATATTCTCCAAGGTTTCCACGGATAGGGGATCAGGTGTGGGAGGCTGAAGATATTTTGGTGTCAGAAAATATGGAGGGAGGTCCATATTGGGCATTTCTTTATAAATGAATATCCATTGTTTAGAGAGGATGAAACATTGGACTACCTCTCTAAAGGGGAGTTTGGAAAGAATGAGACAAAAGAGGTTGTCTGGAACTGTAAAAAATATGTCCATAGCTATGCCCATTTATGGAATAACACTGATTCCCAAAGTACACATGCAACCACTTAAAAGGTTCAAGAAGAAAATGGATGGATGATGCACCCACATAAATTTATTAGAGTCTAAAAGGTTCAAAACAAAGCTAGAACGATCGATAAGGTTGGGGGTATTCTTGTAGGGTTTCATTCTTCTTTCCTTTATGATTTGGGATCCAATGACATTCTCAATGTTACACCTACGATGACATAAGTGCAGGGTTAGTAAAAACAAGAGCGGCGATGGGGAGTACTAAAATAGGAATTGTAGATGAGAGTGGTGAATTAAGGAGGGATGAAGGCATTTTTCTTCTGTTCCTCACCTAGGTTCTCCAAAAAATCTTTGGAAAAGGAAGAGAGGAGTATAAACACTTGTATGAGTTATGGGATAGATATTTTCTTATAGAACAACAACCTCATTTAGACTTTGGTTGTCATATCCCTAGACAATGATAAATAATTATGAATGTGGACCCGACCCTATGTGAATGGAGGCTTCATAATCTACATGTTTATTGAGAAATACTATCACAAGGTCGCCACCTTGATAATTATCTGTATCATGAATAGGAAATGTGTTTGCAAGGATCACTACAACAAAATTTAGAACGAGAAATATTCTTTTTTTTTCTCTTATTATTTTTTGGGCAAGTTACCATTGAAATGCTTGTTCCATGGAGATGTTTGTGTTCTAGTTCTAGGAAAGTTACCATGGATACCTGGTTAGTAGATTGTGGTGCTTTTAGGCACATGAAATTTTATCAAGATTCTTATACTATGTGACACTCATGGTTCCTCTTCATGAAGACCAAGGATGAGGTCTTCAACATATTATAACAGTTTAGGGCTCAGGTAGAGAACCTGACAAAGAAGAAGATCAAGATAAACACGAGTATTTGGTGAGGAGTGATAGAGATGGACATAAGAAGCAGTGACAAACCATCTATAGTTGAGATCACATGAAGCTTGTGTCAATGTGTTGATGTGGTGGTTACCATGATGTTGTGTGTTTTGGAAAATGGAAATATTGTCACAGAGTCACAAAGGGAGCAACTAGTGAGGTAGATTGGACAATTAGGGTTTTCAATGACATAGGGTGTTGGCCTATGAGTTCAATATGAAGGATTTTGTTCTGATGCACTATTACTTGGGACTGGAGGTATGGAAAAAGATTAGTTAAATCTTCCCAGGTCAAGGGAAGTATGCAAGGAAAATATTGAAGAGGTTCGGGATATTGGATTGCAAGGCAATGGATACACCTATGGTATCAAATCAGAAGTTGTTGCAGGATACAACTTCAGAGACTATGGAAGTTAAGTTATACAAGAATATGGTGGGTTCATTGATGCATTTGACGAATACAGGACTATATATATGTTTTTCTATGAACACCCTAAGTTAGTACATGGTTGACCCCAGACATGTTCACCTGATTGCAGTAAAACATGTGATGAGTTACCTTAAAGGTACGATGGATTATGGGCTTGAGTATGTTGCAGATAGTGAGATCAATCTACTTGGATATTTAGATTCAGATTTGGTCGGTAGTGTTGCAAATCGGAAAAGTACATTAGGATGTTGCTTCACTTTGGGATCTAGTATGATTTCATGGATCAATAAGAAGCAGTCATGTGTAGCACTCAGTATCACTGAGGTAGAGTATGTGGAAGTATGTGCAACAAGTCATGAAGCATTATGGCTTCAGAAATTGCTGACTGTATTATTCAATATTGCGATGGAGGTGACCTGTATCTTGTGCGACAATCATAGTTGTATAAAGTTGTTAGAGAACCCCCTGTTTCATGATAAGTCGAAGTATATCGAAATTAGGTATCACTATATCAGGGATATATTGCATAAGGGAGCATTGAGGGTCCAATATGTGGCTATTGATGAGCACGTTGCAGATGTGCTGACAAATCCATTGTCAAGGAAGAAGTTCGAGTACTTTAGGGACAAGCTCGACGTAGTCCCTCTTCAGAGGGAGTGATGGATTTAGATGTTATCGCAGGGTAGTGGATGTCATGATGACATATTGTAGCTATTGGAGAGCTACCCATCGCCCCTGGATGCATGATGAAGAGATGAGGTAAATATTTTATCATAGGGTAATGGATTCCATGCATAAAGATATTTTATTTTTCTATGGGAAACTTGATAGTTTCATGATGACATGTTGTAGTTATTGGAGAGCTACCCACCAGCCTTGGATGCATGCTGTGAAGTCATTATGGATTTCCTATGATGTATATATTCATGTGTCTGACAGTCAATGGTAATGAGCACGTGTGGATGGAGATAATGTTAGATTATATTCCGAATAGAATACCTTCCTCATTAAGAGGGAGTGTTGAGATTTTATGTAATTTCAGAAGTTATTCCTAAGTGTAATTGTGAAAGGGTTTATTGATAATTCATGTCTTTTAGGTATTTTAGGGTATAAATAGAGGTTATATAGAGTCATTTTGATCACTCATTGAATATAAGTACAAGAGAGTAGTATGCACTTATCTAGGAGGCTATTTTTGGCTCGTGTATGGGTCTCTTTGGTCTCGATTTCATGAAAGAGCATTGCATGACATTGTACATGTTGAAGGAATATATACCGAGGAAAGTTTGTAGGGTTTTCTCCCCCTTGAGGGTTTTGCTGAGGATACATCTTGTTGTTCTGTGGATATCTATCTTTCAATTGCGATCCTTTTTCATATTATATATATACACAATATCATTACTCTCGAAAAATCAACACTCTTTTCCAAATCACCTGCAAAGTATGAATCAACATAACCATACACATAACCACTAATACCATTAAAGGTGATTCAATAACAACTTGTGCCTCTTAGATAGTGAAACACCCATTTCGCTGCATTCCAATGTTATTTTCCTAGATTTCCCATGTAACAACACCCACTGCATATGAAATATCCAGTCTACTACAAACTATTGCATACATCAAACTTCCTACTACATTATCATAAGGTACACAAAACATATAATCATTTTCTTTCTCACTACTAGGACATAAACCCAAAGAAAGATTAAAATGGGAAGTGAAAAAGAAAGATTAAAATGGGAAGTGAAAGGGATATTTACTGGTTTCACATTATTCATCTTGAATCTTAGAAGTATCTTCTCCACATACTTCTATTGTGAAATCCAAAGCTTACCATTTTTTATGTCTCTATGTATTTCAATTCCTAAGATTTGTTTTGCTGCTCCTAGATCCTTCATATCAAAAGTTATATCCATCTGAGCCTTTAACCTATTGATTTCACTTGTACTTTTGCTTGCAATAAGCATATCATCAACATATAATACCAAGATAATAAATATTCAATCTTGAAACTTTTGATGTAAACAAAATAGACATACTCACTTCTTGTAAAATTTTGGCTCTCCATGAAGGAATCAAAATTTTTGTACCATTGCCTGGGTGACTGCTTTAGGCCATACAAAGATTTCTTGAGCTTACGAACTGATCTTCTTTTGCAATGTTTCACAAAACCCTCTGGTTGTTCCATGTATATCTCCTCATACAAATCTCCATGTAAGAATGTTCTTTTAACATCTAATTTCTCTAACTCCAAATTAAAAAAAAAAACTCATGCTAGGACAATACAAATAGATACAAGATTAACAACTGGTGAAACATTTCATGGAAATCTATACATTCCCAACCAATATGGCTTTATATCTTTCAATTTTACCATCAATGCATTTCTTCAATTTGTAGACCCACTTACATCCAACAACCTTTCTATCTTGTGGAAGTTCTACCAGGTCCCAAGTTTTGTTTTTCACCAGAGAATCCATCTCTTCTTTCATTTCCATCTTCCATTTAGCATAATCATTATCATTAATTTCTTCCTGATAACAAGAAGGTTCCCCATCGTTGGTTATCAAAACAACGGGTGAAACATAATCAATATACCTCTTTGGGGGATTTCTTTCTCGTGTATATCTTCTCAATGTGGTTGTGCATTTTCCTCATTCTCCTGAATATCTTCAACATCTACAACTTATTTATCATCATAAGCTTCTTCTTTCTTCCTTGTTTATGTAGATTGTTGGGTTTGCCACTGAATTTGTTGATTCAATTGTACATGTTCCTATTTCACATTAACTTCTACATTTTCTGATTTGTGGAGATGAATTGATTAAAAATTACATATCTACTAATGATAATTTTGTGGGAAGTAGGATCCCACAATCTATATCCCTTTGATACATCATCATAACCAACAAAGATATATTTCTTTGATCTGAGATCTAACTTAGAACGTTTATTTTTAGGAGTAAGAGCATAAGCTTCACAACTATTTTTTTTTAAATTTGAATAATCGTAGGGATGACATGTCCATACCTCTTCATGAATTTTACAATCTATTGCAACTGACGATGATCGATTTATCAAATAATAAGCAGTTGAGATTGCTTCTTCCCACAACTCTTGATGAAAATGGCATTACTCAGCATGCTCCTTGCTCTTTCTAGAAGAGTTCATGTGTTTTTCCACACCATTTTGTTGGGGAGTATATACAGTGATTTTATGTCTTATAATCCCATCTTCTTTGCAATAATTTTCAAATTCTAAAGAAGTAATCTATCCTCCATTATTCATTCTTAAACATTTGATTGTTTTACCAGTTCTCTTTTCTACCATAACTCTAAATTGTTTAAATGTATTAAATACATCAACTTTTCTTTTAAAAACATAGACCCACGCCTTCCTAGATAAATCATCTATAAATATTATAAAATAAGATGCTCCTCCAAAGGAAACTTTAGGGGATGCCCCCCACACATATGAATTTACATAATGAAGAACACCTTTACTAACATGATTTCCTGCTTTAAACTTCTATCTACTTTGTTTTTGAAATCTACAATGTTTGTAGAATTTCAAATTCAGATATTTCATATTTGGAAGTAATTTGCGGTTTACAGTACTATTAGACATTTTTTTCTCATATGAACCAAACATTGTTGCCATAGATGCGTGAATTCAGTTGCCTCCTCAGACACCACCACAACTTAATTAACTTGAACACTTCCTTCTAGTCTATAAAGGTTTCATGTCTTGATTGCCTTCATTACAACTAAAGCATTTATGGATACCTTCAAAACTCCACCTTGACCTATAAAATTATGACCACCAGAATCCAACACTCCTAGATAAATTATTTTTTCTTTAATCAGGAACATGTCTAACATATGTTAATGTCCTTATTACAGATCATAAAACATTTTTATTTTGACACTTGCAACCCCAATAGTCTTACAAGAATTATTATTACACATAAGAAAAGCTCCACCATTAGCTGTTGGATAAGAAGTGAACCAACCTCTATGTGGGAAAATATGGTGTGAAGCACCAGAGTATAAAAGCCATCCTTCAAAATATTCAGAGACATTTCTAATAGACAAGACTTCATCAATCATACCTGGACCTGATTCAACCATATTTTTCTTTGTTTTTGTGTCTTCCTTGGATTCTTATCTTTTCCAACAATCCTTCTTGCGGTTTAGTGTCTTGTTGCAATACCAACATTTAATCCTTCTCTTCTTTCCTTTCGACTTTGATCTGGATGTACCTTTCAACTTCTCTCCCTTTTCTCTGGATCAACCTCTAGAAACCATTGATTTTGGTGTGGAGGTTTCAATACTTGATTTCCTCTATGCCTTCTCAAACAACAAATCTACAACCACAATATCATATTCAAGAGTCTCAATGACTAGATGGTCCCTAGATGGTCCCAGGATTCGGGCAATGAACATAACAATGTTACTACCTTATATTCGTCATTAGTTTTAACATCCATACTATTCAACTGGAAAATAAGAGTATTAAACACATTTAGATGATATGCAATTTCCATACCTTCTTTTATTTTTAAGTTGTATAGATGCCTTGTCAGATAGATCTGATTCATCAAAGAATTTGTCATATAAAGACTTTCCATCCTTCTCCATAAGCCTGCTGATGATTATTCTCCAATAATGTTAAAAAAGACATCGTCAACAAGACATAATTGAATTGTATAGAGGGCTTTGGCATCTAGGTATTCCCACTTTTCATCGTTTATTGAAGCATATTTCTTCCTCTTTTCGTATAATGCCTTATGCAACCCTTGTTGTACTAAAAAATTCACATTTTCAGTTTCCACAATTCGAAGTTGTTTTTTCTATTAAATTTTTCAACCTCAAATTTAGCATTTTTCATCTTTGCCATTAATTCTATACACAAGATCTCTTCAATAAAATTATTCGTTTTGACCCACTTTAACTTAATGCACTATTCTCTTTCAAATTCTTCACAAGAATATTTTTCAATATTTTTTTTTGTTTTCCAGAAAACAAACTTTGTTTTTTTTTTCTTTTTAAATAAGAGACCAAGAAACATTGGTACCTCTACCAAAACACCTTCTCAGCTAAGCTACCTCTAGCATGATATTCTGCGGCCTTCAACTCACGACATGCTCTGCTCTCCTCTGCACGACTTCTACTTGGCACAACAAAACACGTTGACCCTTCACCTCACTCTTCTGCAAACAACCTGATTTTTTTTAGAACACAATGGATTCATGAACCCTTGCTCGGACTAGAAGACTGAGCGATGGGTAAATCAAACCCTTGCGTGGACATAAGTCACACCAGGAAACCCTTCTTTTATCTATGCAGATTGCACCAAAAAACCCTAATCATGTCTATAAATTACATAACTTTAATCACCTTTAGTATAATAATAATAATAATAATCTATTTTTAAGGTCATGGCCAAGCTAGACACCAAACTAGTGTATGAGACCCCCTTGTTTGTGGGACAAGGGACCCCCTCCAACCAACGATTTCACTGGTAAAGTCTACAGAGGTATACATACCCTACCCCCCTCTGGATTATAATGATGTAATGTTAAGAATCCACCGATTTATATGAAAATAATGCCCTTCTCTTAAGTGTGGGATTTATTTAATAAAAATAATGCAACTTTAGAAAAAAGTGTGGTTTTAGTGTTTTGTATTATTAGTTTATGCTTTTCCATGTAATCGTAGGCATTACAACTTTCGGTATTAGTGTTTTTTATTATTAGTTTCTGCTTCGACACAGATTGTAGCTTTAGGTATGAAGTCAACCTGTAAAATATATATTAAATTTATTTTTAAAAAATAAAAATTATTTATTATTTTTTTAAATATTTAATTTCCGATTCATCTAATTATTATTTTCTTTTATTTGTCACATTTAAAAAATAATTTTCCAAATAACACTTACCAAATATATAATTGTAAAAGTTAATCTATAACTATATTGCATCCACCATATAATTGTCATTGTGCATTCAACTTACTATATTGCATCATAATGAAGAGATATTGCTATCTTTCTTTCATCCCAAATTTAATGCTAAACAAGCATAATTCATCCACGATATAATCATCACATGCATTCAACTTAATATATTGCATCACAATGAAGAGAGACTACTATATTGCTTCACAGTGAAGAGAGATTACTATATTTCTTTCATTCCCAACGTTTATGCTAAACAAGAACTCATCCATGATATAATCATCACTTATTCAACTTACTATATTGAATCACAATGAAGAGAGATTACTATATTGCTTTCATTCCCATTAGCATCACAACTTACTATATTGCAATTCAACTTACTATATTGAATCACAATGAAGAGAGATTACTATATTGCTTTCATTCCCACTAGAATCACAACTTACTATACTGCAATTCAACTTACTATATTGAATCACAATGAAGAGAGATTACTATATTGCTTTCATTCCCATTAACATCACAACTTACTATATTGCATCACAATGAAGAGAGATTTCTATAATACTTCACAATGAAGATAAATTACTATATTTCTTTCATCCCAAGGTTAATGCTAAACAAGCTGAACTCATCCACCATCCACCATATAATCATCATGTATTCAACTTACTATATTAAATCATAATGAAGAGAGATTACTATATTGATTTCATTCCCATTAGCATCACATCTTACTATATTGCATCACAATGAAGAGAGATTACTGTATTTATTTCATTCCCAACTTTAATGGGAAACAAGCAGAACTCCACACTAGAGTTATAATCTTGGAACAAAATACAGTAAGTTTGTTCATAACAAAATGCAGTAAATAAGTCCGTTTATTGCAATTTCATTTCTAATCAAGACATAGATTTAAATTCGAATTTCTCTTATTAGTGGCCTTGATTTAAATTTAATTTCTCTTATTATAGTCCCAACACAAATGTCACTAGATTCAATTACATAGGCCACACATGATCTCAAAGCAACACGAAGAAATGGATTTACCGATTCAATTAGAGAGGATGCACAAACTCCCAAAGCTACAAGGAGAAATGAATTTAGTAATCTAGTTACCCTGAAGCTCTGAAAGATGTGAGGTTTGTTTCACAACGACCTTTTCCAAATAAAGTATATATTATTTTAATAATATTAAAGAAGCCAAGATAATATTTTCAAGTTTGGTTGGGGGCTTCTAGTAGCTTTGGCCCGCCCTACTTCAGTAATAGTGATGCCAAGTAGTTTTGTGAAAAAAACATGCAGAGTCTATAAAAAGAACAAGGTCTAAGAATCTATCTTGAATCTATCTTCTTACTTGGATATACTGAATCCATGGTTAAACGAAGGAAGGACACAAAACATTAGGATTTGAACTAACTCTTAGTAAGGGAGGGAAGGGAAAGGACTGAACCAAGGTTCATCGGGCCCCTTGCAAGCCTCAACCTATGAGGTCAGTTCATGAGGCAATAGATAGAATATTTCATTTGGTCTTGAAAATAAGGATATATCAATTTTAGGCTTCAAACTAATTGTTGGTCGATCTAATAACACGCTGCAACCTATCGAGAGATAAGATTGACTCTTAGGGAAGGGATTGGTTAGTCAGATGTTGGTTTTGTAGGATACCTCCAATGGTAGGCATTACTAGTTCAAAAGTTCTTTATGACTGTAAATGATCCGTAGTTGGATCTGCAGGCCTTCCTAGAATCGATGGGAGTGAATTTTTAATAGACACAACAAGCTTCACTAATACAAAATACATGGTAGGTAAGGTTGAGTCACAAAATGGTGCATATATGCATTGATTTATTAATTATTTCTCTCATTACCATTATGAATTATGTGAGACTAGATAAAAAGCATTGATTTCAATTTTTTAGGTTTGTTGAGAATAGGATTTATGTTTCCATTGTTTTATCCATGGAAGAAAATAATATTAAATAAGAAACTTGTCAACATAATAAATAGGGTAAATTAGGAAAAGCTTCATAGAGGAATTAGCAGAGACAATAATATTAAATCTTTGGAGATGTGTAAATTATTGAACAAATGGAATTCTATGATGAAGTCTGTGAGAGCACAAGCTTTCCATTAGAGTACAAGTTTACAAGTGAAGATACCTTTTTCCTGTACCAAAATATGCACTTACCTTAAGTATGTAATCCATAACAAGGTTCTCTTCTTTCCCTTGTATGATATGCATTGGCCTTTGCATCCTCGAGAAATTGCCATAATGTGAACCATTGATAAATGAATGAAATGTTGGTATTAGATGCTTGAACATAACAATAAGATTATGAGAAGAATGACAAGAAGAAAAATAACTAAATCAAATAACACACAAGATTTATGTGGTAAAACCCTGACAATGTGTCAAGGAAACATCCACTGGGCAAGGTATCAATATCTCTTATTATTCAAGTCTTACAACACAACATTGCATTATTTGGAATTCAAAGATATATATGAATCTTTGAACCGTTACATAGTTACTAGAACTTCCACTCGTTATACAAACTTCCATCAGTTTCGTAAAGCAACATTTACAAAAGTAAATTTAGTTTTACATTTTCTTTTAAATAATTGTTGTCACAATTTTAAAAATCTCCACCTTGACAACAATTTACCTTATACCTTGCCCAATCCCATTCATCACCTCCTTTGCAAGCTAAGAGAATCCAAACACCACCGTAGCTTTTCTAATAGCATTGGTTTTGTAAACATGTTTGCACAATTTTGTCGAGTGTGGACCTTTTTAAGATCTACTTCACCTCCATCAATAACCTACCTTACAAAATGGCACTTAATATCAATATGTTTCATCTAACTATGGTAAACTAGATTTGTATCCAAATGAATTTTCACTTTGACTTTTGTTGAATACAATTATGTTGTTTTGCAATCATCCAAACTCACTGAAAAGACCATTCAACCAAATTGCCTCTTTGCAAGCATGTGATATAGCAATATATTCTTCCTTTGTAGTGGATAAAGTGTATGTTTCCTTAAGTTTTGACATCCAACTAATAGATCCTCCTGCAAGAGTAAAGACATAACCTGAAGTAGACCTTGTCTTATCCAAATCACCTGCAAAATCTGAATCAACATAACCACATACAAAACCACTACTACCATTAAAGGTGATGCAGTAATCACTTGTGCCTCTTATATACTGAAGCACCCATTTCACTGCATTCCAATGTTCTTTTCCTGGATTTTCCATGTACTTGTTGACAACACCCACTGCATGTGAAATATCTAGTATGGTACAAACCATTGCATACATCAAAATTCCTACTACATTAACATAAGGTACACGAGACATATAAGGGTCAGTGCAAGCTAATGATGGTCTCTCATGACACATTAGTGGAAATTCAAACTTGGAAATACAACAATATGTTAACTTGGAGGGATTATTCAAGGTAATTTTACAATGAATTTGAATATGGTGTAAAAAGATGAAACGTAGGAAATTGAATTAACTTTCTAAATATACAACTTTTATTTATAGACATTGTGAATAACTAGGTCAAATTGGATTTTTTCTAACAATGATAGTTTATTTTTCCAACATAATATAAGGTATACATTTTCGTTCATGCAAGTGTTGAATGTCTTAATGATGGAATTTTGTTCCAATAACTTGTATACTTGTAGAGAACCCGTTTTTCTTGTGTCATGTATTTTTTTGGAAATTTTTAATATTAATTATATATATATATATTTTTAAATGATCAATGTCAACATATGCCTAAAATTACGTCTTTTGTTTGTGCAAGTTAAAAGGGTCTTAACATGATCAATTTTTTTTCTTTTTTCTTTTCAGATTGTAGGTATCGGTCTCCTCTAGTGCCACATATAACTCATTTGAGAAATGGTTAAGCTGAGAAAAAATTATAACAGAGAGGTATGTATTCTAGGATTTTGATATGTATCAAGACAAAAATAGATTAAAAACAGTAAACATTATTATTATTTTTTTTAAATGTATATTTGGAATCCGCACAACCAACTCTATCTGTGTATGTAGTTTCGTCAATAACTGAATTGTGTATCCTGTAGAAAAATAATGTCAAATACATAGATATGGAGAGGAATTCATAAAAATGGAGGTTTTTATGTATTTGCAGACTGATCCACTAGGTTTGTCATCCCGAACCTAAATCTGAGGCAACCAACTCAAAAAACACGTATGTCATAGTTGTGACTCCCGCCTTAAAAAATTTGAATTTCAAATAGCGTGCGTGCTTTAGGAACATGCACATGTTCCTAAAGCATGCACACATTCCTAAAACATGTGCACATTATTAGCAACATGAGCGAGTGTGTGTTCCTATTAACACAAATAATTCTCTCTCTCTCTCTCTCTCTCTCTCTCTCTCTCTCTCTCTCCCTTTTCCCCTTCTCGCTCCCTCCCTCTATCTTCCTCTCTTTCTGTCCGACCTCATTCTCCCCCCCCCTCT
>JASDQU010099949.1:28735-40822 GCA_032191745.1 Picea mariana
CCCACCACTCTCTCTCTTTCATTCACTCTCTCTCACTCTCTCCCCTTCTCTCCTTCTCCCTCCCTCTCCTCTCTCTACCACTCTCTCCCTCCATCTATTTCTCTCCCTTCTCCCTCTCTATTTCCTCCCCTCCCACTATCTCTCATTCTCTCTCTCTCTTCCCCCCCTCTCTCTCTACCCCTCCATCCTTTCCTCCTTATATACCTCTCTCTCTCTCTAACATTGTTTCCCTCTCTCCTTCTTTCCCTCTCCCTTGTAGAATTTTTCATAAGAGATGATATTGTATGTGAATGAATATCTTATTACAATGATGAGTGTTCTATATATAAAGAACATATGGTGACCATGGTGACCATCCATGAAGAGATGCATCCCTTGGGTAATAAATATATCTATACTTTATTTTATATTATACATATAATAATATAATTAATAATATTGCTTAATAATTAATAATCATATTATTAATTATCAATCTAGTAGAATGTCTTTCCGATGCTGCCCAAACATCAACACCCCCTCTCAGTGATGGAGACATTCTGCATTATGCTAATATTACCTTTGAAGATTACCTATGGGTATCTCTCAAATAGCTTCAACATGTCACCATGACATCCATTACCTCACAATGCATATGTACTTCATTATGGGAACCTTTGTGACTTCACAACCAAATGCATCCAAGGCTTGTGGGTAGTTCTCAAATAACTACAACATGTCCCGAGGACATCCACTACCTTGCAATGCATATGTACCTCATCATGTGCACCCTTGTGACTTCACAACATGCATCCAGGGTCGGTGGGTAGCTCTCCAATAGCTACAACATGTCATCATGAGACTATCCATTTTCCCACAAAAAACTTGGATATCTTACACATGACATACAATACCCTGTGATAACATCTGTATCTCGTCTCTTCAACATGTATCTAGGGTCGGTGTGTAGCTCTCCAATGGCTACAACATGTCATCATGAAATCCACTACCCTGTGATAACATTTGAAGCCATTACTCCCTCTGAAGAGGGACTACGCCAAGCTTGTCCCTAAAGTACTCGAACTTTGTCCTTGACAACGACTTTTTCAACACATCTACAACCTTCTCATCGGTAGCCACATATTAGAGCCTCATTGCTCCCTTCTGCACCATATTGGAGCTTCATTGCTCCCTTCTGCACCATATTGGAGCCTCATTTCTCCCTTATGTACCAAGTGTCTAGCAACCAAGTTTCACTTCCATGAGACACAGACTCCAAGTCTGATACCACACAAACTCACATCCATTGACTGTTGAACATGTAAATCTATACATCCTCAGATATCCATAGTGCAACACAACTTCACCCCATGAAACCAAGGTATGTGGGTAGCTCTCAATAGATACAACATGTCCCTAGGACATCCACTCTATGTGATGCATCCGTACCTGATCATGTGCACTCTTGTCTCAATGCCAACCCTTTTTCATGCTGGATGAGTTCCACCTGTCTCAGTGCCAACCCTTTTTAATGTTGTATGAGAACACTGAGTGCCAACCCTTTTTCATGTTGGATGAGATCATTGAGTGCCAAACCTTTTTCTTTCTGGATGAGTTTCACATGTCTCAGTGCCAACCCTTTTTCATGTTGGATGAGAACACTCAGTGCCAACCCTTATTCATGTTGGATGAGTTCCACATGTCTCAGTGCCAACCCTTTTTCATGCTATATGAGAAAACTCCCTTTGAAGAGGGACCACACCAAGCTTGTCCCTAAAGTACTCAAACTTCATCCTCGACAACAGCTTGGTAAACACATCCACAACTTGATCCTCTGTAGTCACGAAACTGGAGCCTCACTACTCCCTTCTACACTATATCCCTAATATAGTAATATATGATCTCGATATGATTCAACCTATCATAGACCATGGGGTTCTCTAACGAATTCATGCAACTCTGGTTGTCACACCAAATGTAGGTCACCTCCAGTCAGAGACCAAATAACCCAGACAAATGTTCTCAAATCCACACTGCTACTGCACATGCTTCCAAATACTCAGCTTTAGTCGTACCAAGCACCACACATGACTGCTTCCTGCATATGATGGGGCCTCTTACTCCTTACTATAGTACCTAGCTCCCTCTGGAACCGACTGTCCAATTCCCTCTCAAGCACTGAATATCAACTGAATCTTCAACCTGTTGACTTCATCACTTGTCCTCCAAAAAAAGTCTCTTCGTCCTCTTCTTGTAGGTCTTACCTACGAGTCAAATTTAGACCAATAGTTTGCAATTTCTGAAGCCACGCTGCTTCACGAATTGTTGCACATGCATACTTAGCTTCAGTCGTACTGAGTGCCACACATGACTGCTTCCTGCATCCGACAGAGCCTCCTTCTCCTTACTGTAGTACCCATCTCCCTCTGGAACTGACTGTCTGGCTCCCTCTCAAGCAATGAATATCAACTGGATCTTCAACCTCTTGACTTCATCATTTGTCCTCTAGAACAAGTCTCTTCCTCTTCTTGTAGGTCTTACCTACAAGTCAAATTCAATCCAATAGTCATCAATTTTCGAAGCCACACTACTTCGCGCCTTGCTACACATGCTTCCATATACTCTACCTCAACCATACTGAGTGATACACATAACTGCTTATGTTCCATGAAACCATATTGGAGCATAGACTAAAGCAATATGTCGAAGTACTCTTCCGATCAGGAATACCGCCAGCCCAATCTAAATCTGAATATCCATATAACCCGAACTCATGGTCTGTCACATACCTAAGACCATAATCCAATTTACCCTTAAGGTACCTTATCACATGTTTTGTTGCAACCAAATGAACCTACCTGGGATACTCCATATATTGACTCAGGGCGTTCACGCAAAAATTATATCCGGTCTTGTGTTCATCAAGTTCATCAATGAACCCGCCATCTTCCTATATAAAGTAGCATCCACATTCTCTAAATTCATATCCTGCAGCAAATTTAGATTTGATACCATAGGTGTAGCCATTTCCTTGCAATCCAACATCCTAAACCTCTTCAGGATTTCTACTGTATACTTCCCTTGATTCAAAAAGTTCTCATCATGTCTCTGCCATATCTCGAGACCCCAAAAATAATGCATCATCCCGAGATATTTCATCTCAAACTCAACAACCAATTTTTTTTTTCTCTTACACCCTGAGATGAGATTTTCCACACCTGTTTAGAAATAGGTCATACATATAGAGATGTAGTATTACCAGACCATCTTCCACAACCTTAAAGTAAAGGTTAAGATCTCCATTGTTGTTTGTAAATCCTAAGCTCATCGGAAACTTGTCAATCCTGCCATACCATTCTCTGGGTGCCTTCTTTAATCCATATAAATCCTTCTTCAATCTTCACACTGAGTGTCCCATAGTTGTCATGTAATCAACAGAGTGTTCTATGACTACAATGACTATAATCAACAGAGTGTTCTTGATTAGGTTTCCATCTGTGCCACAGAAAGAATTTCAGTCCTTCTAGATTTTGAAAGCCATGCGCTTTGAGTCTTATGTCCTTAGAATACTATGCTAGGGTCATTATCCATTGGTCAAATTACCATGACCAATCTCGAGAGAATGTCAACCCAATGTTGAAACATTAACACTTAAGAATAACTTCTAAAATTACATAAAATATCAACACTCCCTCTACATGTGCTGGCCTCCCCTTCTTCTTCATTACATGGATGTGCACAAATCTATGTCTAGATAGTCTTGCTTCATGTTTCTTCCCGCGATTGTCATTATGGCTCCTTCTTAGAGCTATTACCTGTGACGTGCCCAGAACAAGAAACAAGAACAACAAAAATACATCTCCTAGAGGAGATCAATTTATCTTGTGCACAACTATATACAATGACCCTAGAAATGATATGTCTTATACTAACACACATCCATCATATACTTGATGTCATACGACTAACCATGTTGATTTTCTAGTGTTAAATTAGACAAGCACAATTTTCTGCAAGTGGTAATTACTTCCAACGATATTACTTTAGTAAACTCTAGAACATCACTAAGTAATTACACTCGGAAAATTTCAACTACTTAGAAACTTCGTCCACTCACCCATAATTATTTTCTTCCTCACTACTAGGACATAAACCCGAAGAAAGATTAAAATGGGAAGCGAAAGGGATATTTACAGGTTTCAAATTATTCATCCCGAATCTTAGAGGTATCTTCTCCACATACTTCTGTTGTGAAATATAAAGCTTATCATTTTTATGTCTCTATGTATTTCAATGCCTAAGATTTGTTTTTCTACTCCTAGATCCTTCATATCAAAAGTCCTATCCATTTGAGTCGTTAACCTATTAATTTAACTCATACTTTTGATTCCAATGAGTATATCAAAAACATATAGTACCAAGATAATAAATATTCCATTCTTGAAACTTTTGAAGTAAACACAATGGTCATAATAACTTCTTTTAAAATTTTGGCTCATCATGTCAAGAATCAAAATTTTTGTACCATTGCCTAGGTGATTTCTTCCGGCCATACAATTATTTCTTGAGCCTGCAAACTAATGTTCTTTTGCATTGCTGCACAAAACCGTCTGGTTGTTCCTTTTATATATCTCTTCATCCAAATCTCCATGTAAGAATGTTGTTTTAACATCTAATTTCTCTAACTCCAAATCAAACAAATCAACTAGTGTCAGGACAGTACAACTAGATACAAGCTTAACAAATGGTGAAAAAATATCATAGAAATCTATACCTTCCATCTAAGAGTACCCCTTCACAACCAATTTGGCTTTATATATTTCAATTTTACCATAAATTCCTTTCTTCAATTTGTAGACCCACTTACATCCAACAACCTTTCTATCTTTAGGAAGTTCTACTAGGTACCAAGTTTTGTTTTTCACTAGGGAATCCATCTCTTATTTCATTTCCATCTTCCATTTAGCATGATCAATATCATTAATTGCTTCCTAATAACAAGAAGGTTCCCCATCGTTGGTTATCAAAACAATGGACGAAACAAAATTAATATATATCTTAGGGGGATTTCTTTCCCGTGTAGATCTTCTCGGTGTTGGTTGTGGAATTTCCTCACTCTCCTGAATATCTTCAACATCTACGCCTTCTTTATCATAAAAATCTTCTTCTTTCTTCCTTGTGTCTGTAGATTGTTGGGTCTCCCATTGAATTTGTTGATTCTAATGGTACCCGTTCTTGTTTAACATTAAATTATACATTTCCTGATTTAATTTGAGAATCTATTCATTAAAAATTACATCTCTTCTAACGATTATTCATGGGAATTAGGATCCCACAATCTATATTCTTTTGCTACATCATCATAACCAACAAAAACATATTTCTTTGATCTCATATCTAACTTAGAACATTGTTTTTTAGGAGTAAGAGCGTAAGCTTCGCAACTAAAAAAAATTAAATTTGAATAATCATAGGGATGACTTGTCCATACCTCTTCAAGGCTTTTACAATCTATTTTAACTTACGGTGATCGATTTATCAAATAGAAAGCAGTTGAGACTGCTTCTTCCCACAACTCTTGAAACAAACTAGCATTGTTGAGCATGCTCCTTTCTCTTTCTAGAAGTGTCTTTTTCATGTGTTCTACCACACCATTTTGATGGGGAGTATATACAGTGGTTTTATGTCTTATGATCCCATCTTCTTTTCAACATTTTTCAAATTCTAACGAAGTAAACTATCCTTTGTTATCTATTCTTAAACATTTGGTTGTTCTACTCGCTCTCTTTTCTACCATAACTCTAAATTGTTTAAACATGTATTAAATAAATCAACTTTTCTTTTCAAAACATAGACCCAGACCTTCCTAGAGAAATCATCTATAAATATCACAAAATAAGATGCTCTTCCAAAGGAAACTATAGGGGATGGCCCCCACACATCTGAATTTACATAATCAAGAAAACCTTTACTAACATGATTTCCTGCTTTAAACTTTGTCTACTTTGTTTTCCAAATGTACAATGTTTGCAGGATTTCAAATTCAAAGATTTCATATTTGGAAGTAACTTGCGGTTAAACAATACCTGTAGATGTTTTTCACTCATATGACCCAAACATTGATTCGATAGATGAGTGAATTCAGTTTTCTCCTCGGACACAACCACAACTTCATTAACTTGAACACTTCCTTCCAGTCTCTAAAGGTTTCATGTCTTTATCACCTTCATTACAACTAAAGCACCTTTGGATACCTTCAAAACTCCACCTTGACCTGTAAACTTATGACCACCAGAATCCAACACTCTTTAATTTAGGCACATGTTTAACATCAGTTAATGTCCTTATTATTCCATCAAATCTTTTTATTTTGACACTTCCAACCCCAACAATATTACAAGATTATTATTACCCATAAGAACAACTCCACCATCATCTACTTGATAAGAAGTAAACCAAATTCTATGTGGGAAAATATGGTGTGAAGCACCATAGTCTAAAAGCCATCCTTCATAGTATTCATAGACATTATTAATAGACAAGACTTCATCAATCATACATGGACCTGATTCAACCGGATTTACCTATGTTTTGATGTCTTCCTTGGATTCCTATCTTTTCCAACAATCCTTCTTGAGGTTTCCTATCTTGTTGCAGTACCAAAATTTAAGCTTTTTCTTCTTTCCTTTCAACTTTGATTTGGATGTACCTCTCTACTTCTCTCCCTTTTCTCTGGACCGACCTCTAGAAACCGTTGCTTCTGGTGTGGAGGTTTCAATACTTGATTTCCTCCACACCTCCTTAGACAACAAAGCTCCAACCACAATATCAAATTCAAGATTCTTAGTTGTACTAAAATTAATGGAAGTGACTAGATGGTCCCAGGATTCAGGAAATGCACATAACAATGTTACTGCCTTATCTTCATCATCGAGTTTAACATCCATAATATTTAACTAGAAAATAAGAGTATTAAACACATTCAAATGATTAACAATTTTTGTACCTTCTTTCATTTTTAAGTTGTATAACTTCCTCTTCAGATAGATCTGATTCATCAAGGACTTTTTCATATAAATATTTTCCATCCTGCTCCATAAGCTTGTTGTCGATTCTTCTCCAATGATGTTAAACACGACACCATTAGAAAGACATAAATGAATTGTACTGAGAGATTTTGCATCGAGATCTTCCCACTCTTCATCGGTCATAGAAGTAGGTTTCGTCCTCTTTCCGTTTAATTCCTTATGAAACCCTTGTTTTACTATCAAGTCTCACATTTTAAGTTTCCACAATTCAAAGTTGATTTTTCCATTAATTTTTTCAACCTCGAATTTAGCATCTGTCATATTTGCCATTAATTCTATACAAAATCTCTCTTTAATAAAAAAAAATGTTTTGACCCACTTCATCTTAATGAACTATTCTCTTTCAGATTCTTCACAAGAAAAAATTTCAAATTTTTTTTTCAAAAAACAAAATTTGATTTTTTTTTTTTTAAATAAGATCCCAAGAAACATTGGTACCTCTACCAAAACTCTTGCTTAGTTCAACTACCTCCAGCATGATATTCTGCAACCTTCAACTCACGACCTGCTCTGCTCTCCTTTGCACAACTTCTACTTGGCACAACAAAACCCATCGACCCTTCACCTCACTCTTCTTCAAACAATCATATTTTTTTAGAACACAATGGATTGATGAACCCTTGCATGTACCAGAAGACTAAGGGATGGCTTAATCAAATCTTTGCGTGGACATAAGTCACACTAGAAAACCCTTCTTTTCTTTATGCAGATTGCACCAAAAAACCCTCGTCGACTTGGTTTCTCTTTCCTATACGTGGAAGTCGAATAGAAAACCCTTTTCTCTGTGCATATTTGGCTTGGTTTCTATTTCCTCTTCGTGAAAGTTATCCAGAATTTGAAAGATAGTTGGAATTGCAGATTTAAGTTGTTGAAATTGTATAGTTCTAAAGGTTTTTAAGGGTGCTGAATCTATTTATACTTTCAAAAATGCATTTTAAACAATGTAAGATTGTGATTTCACCAACAATTATGACATTATATTTATCCATCTCCCATCTTTGAGAATAAGAACACTATCCACTCTTTTGGAATAACAACTCCACTATCAACTAACTATTGGTAAGTGCTAAACAATTTGTCGGGCTGTCTTGAATGCTATAGGGTGTAGGTTGTTCATACCTTGCTTTACTTGGAGTGTCTTATTTTTTTCCCTATTCATCTCTTTTTCTCATCAATGAAAACATTTAATGTTGCTTAAAGTTCCTATGCCACATTCAATGTGGTATTATGAGATTCTTTGACCTTGCACTACTTAAAATTATTTATTCTCCCATATACCTCTTTCTCTCATCAAAATAAATGTACACAATCATCCCATCTATTTGCAAATGTATTAGAAGGGATAAGAAGCCCCTCAATTTCCAAACTTATTATAAGGGATAAGCAATAGTTGGATTTGGGCAACACAATAATAAGATACTACTAAATAAATGGAATGAAATATAACAAAACAAGAGATGATAGTTTCCTTTGTTGGTCTCTGTTATTTTTCAACTTTCAAATCACTTTGCAAAGATGGAGGTCTTGGCTAGGGTGTTGGAATTAACGCTTACATTAATGTAATCAGTCACATCGTATAAGTGACAAATCAATTTGAGTAGCTCTTACATATGATTGGATTATTCTCTCAAGCTCTCTACCTAAACTAGGAATAAGTTAGATTTGATAACAAATCTGTGAAGTCTATTTAATAGAGTCACAACCTATTATATGCATGCCAATTTTATTCATAATTTCATATTTGTGGCATCTATGTGTATACGTGATCCCACACTTTTGTTTTTCTTCTTCAAAACCTCATATTTTTACCATGGTGTCAGAGAAGGTTCGTATACAATCATCTCCACATCGATGATAGAGAGCCGCTAATGAGTATGTAAAGCCACGTGTAGGACCATTTGTTCTTTGCCCTCAGATTCAAGTCTTTGCTTGTAAACGAGCTCGGGTCTGGTTAATTTAATCTAGCGTAGTCTCACTTGCAAATCCACATCTCCTTCTCTATAGAAAGTTCATCCTCCCTCTTAGATCATGGCAAAATATTTCAAGGATCTTGAGTAATTCGATTCCAACGGAAACAAATTCATTATCAAAGAAGAAGAGGAGGCACATCAGAATAATAACAACAACATAATAACACCTTTGTCCAAAGTCAAAGTCTTACAAAGGTATTTTGTGTTTGGTATCGAAGAAGTTTAGATACAAAACTTTTTTTTTCGAACATGGATTTCACACTTTTAGAAAAAATCATTGGCCTCAATTTCCACACATGGTAGGTAAAAATACATGTATTTTGTGTTTGGTATCGAAGAAGTTTAGATACAAAACTTTTTTTTCGAACATAGATTTCACACTTTTAGAAAAAAATCATTGGCCTCAATTTCCACACATGGTAGGTAAAAATACAATTGCAGTTGATGAATAAAATTTATGGGATATAGATGTCAAACAATAGGTTTAAGTGGGAAAGTAGAAACGACAAAGCCAATTCCATTATTTGTTAGAAAAATAGGACCACAGAGCAATAAAATAAAACAAATACGGAAACAAAACACAGAAGATACACAATACAAGAGAAACACGGATTTACGTGGTTCACCCAGTGTGGGCTACGTCCACCAGAGAAATTTTTAGGTCCTTCCTTTATTATTATCCTTCAAATGAAGGGATACAACCTACAACAAAACCCGTTGTAACTTCCTCTTCTTTCTATCATAGTATCCTCTCTCAGAATACAATACTCGCCAATCAACCATAGCCACAATACATTTCCCTCATAAAAGAGGGTTGCCTTCTAGGGCAAAAAAACCCTAACATAATCTCTATCGTTAGATCTGCGACCTTATAATGAACGGTCTAGATTTACAATGAAATTACAATATACATTTACAAGGCAATTTTTCCTTCGGGGGCTCGCTTGCCTCCAGACCCCCCAACCGGGGGGGATATCCCCCCCGAACTCCGCAGAGGGGGTACCCCCCCTCTGCACTCCCTCGCATGGAAGAGTGTACATACTTTTGGGGTGTAAATACTTCATGGGGTATAAACACGGCTGAAAGTAAAAGACCTCTGAATCATGAAGATAATCAAGCTCCACAACCAACATTATTGGTCTTGCTCTGTTAGACTAACAATTATATCATATTGATCATGAAAAATCATCTAAAAAAATATGGAAAAACTTAAGTAAAATATTTGATGCAAACTTTGTGAATGTGAAATTTTCACTAAAATTACAACTATGACTCCTAAAATTGCAACTATAACTCCTATGTCTAATCATAATAATGACTTTAAGTCACTTATAAAACATTTAAGAGAGTTTGGTATTGAGATAGAAGAGGGATTTAACAAAAATAATTTTGTTAAATAGTCTTCCTTAAAGTTTTAAGGATATTGTTTTTTCTTTAAATCAAATGTATGCACAAACATTGTATGAGATGATACCATCATTTTTGGTGGAGGAAAAGATACTGAATGAGGGGATTGAATTTTATTACTTTAAAAAATTAGGTCATACAGTTGTTAATTGCAAAATTCATGCCCATGACCTTTTGTATGTAAAGTATACCAGTTGTTAATTGCAAAATTCATGCTAATAATCTTTTTGTTTATTGCAAAATTCATGCTCATTTATATGTGCAGTTTGTAAAGTATAATGATCCATTTTTGCCAAATTTTTTTGATATCCACAAATTTTTCCACAAACTTTTTTTCTTATAGCATCTGATTCGAATTCAAACTTGATAACTATGATTTATGATTTATGATTTAGAAGAGTTGGAGCCCGGATGTCACTTTGTACCGCACAGCCAATATTGTATTCCCTGCCACTTTGCCATACAATGAGACACGCATTCAATCTCTTGCCTGCACCAATGCCAGCGATTTTTTAATATTCCATCATATTTATTCTTTACAAAGCAGCTAGTGGCACAGTAATTATGAAATCGTCGGTTAGTCTTAAAATTATGCCATTTCAAGGAGCATGATGATCATATTTATTCTTTACAAAGCAGCTATGATAGTGGCATAGTAATTATGAGATGGTCGGTCAGTCTGGTCCATCTAACAACGTCCACCTGGTTCACGTGTATGTACCGACTAAATGCAGCATTTATATCACCAAAATGATTAGCTAAAAAGGAAGGCTGGCATGCCTAAGATGCTTTTGGAACAATAATGATTGTGTATTTTTACTTTTGTTTGTATAAATAATTTGGGAGTAAGCTAAGTCACTAGTAAATAGAGAGTTTTTTTTTTAAGGTAAAAAATGAAAAATGGGTATAAATCAAGTCATATTTTTAGGAGTAGCTTGAGTTTCGCATGGATCAAAGTTTTATGTATTTTAGAAATTTATTAGAGGGGTTTTGCTTCATTTTAAACCAATCCATATACTCAAAAAATGGATCAGAATTTTGGATTGACTTGAAATTTAAAACGACACATCCTAAAAACCTACCAAAAAATTAACTCCGAAGAAAAAATTGCTCCCAAATTAACCACTCCAATAATTTATACGTTCATGCAGAATTTCTCTACATATTCCTTCAATCATTCAATCTAAACCTAATTGATTTATAATTATTACAAAATCATCATCCTTACAAATACAATTACAACCTTAAAAAATTAAAATTGTGATTATCTGCTTTCACAACGTTAAAAAATTAAAAATGGCTATCTTCTGCTCCCTTAAATTCTCATTATCTTTGATGCTTATACTTGCAATCATCCTATGTAATTATCACATCCTTTAAAATACACATTGAATATAAAAAATCAAAGAATCAAATTAAAATTATGTGGAAACAATGATGCAAGTTGGTTGCTGGGTTGGTGCGATCTGCTCTGGTCTGACAGTATAGCATCTGCTCAGAAGCATCTTGACCACCGTCCTCTTACTCTGTTGCCTCTGCAGGGACGAGCTGCTATGCAACTTCTCCTTGTTTTGTTTGTTAAGTCAAAGTTTAAGTTCAGTGGTGTTGTATTCATAAAATTTCACATCTTAAAATAAAGTTTT
>JASDQU010099949.1:41154-52411 GCA_032191745.1 Picea mariana
CATTCCCTCTCTCCCCTTCTCCCCTTCTCTCTTTCTCCCTCCCTCTCCTCTCTCTACCACTCTCTCCCTCCATCTATTTCTCTCCCTTCTCCCTCTCTATTTCCTACCCTCCCACTATCTCTCATTCTCTCTCTCTACCCCTCCGTCCTTTCCTCCTTATATACCTCTATCTCTCTAACATTGTTTCCCTCTCTCCTTCTTTCCCTCTCCCTAGTAGAATTTTTCATAAGAGATGATATTGTATGTGAATGAATATCTTATTACAATGATGAGTGTTCTATATATAAAGAACATATGGTGACCATGGTGACCATCCATGAAGAGATGCATCCCTTGGGTAATAAATATATCTATACTTTATATTATATTATACATATAATATTAAAATTAATAATATTGCTTGATAATTAATAATCATATTATTAATTATCAATCTAGTAGAATGTCTTTCCGATGCTGCCCAAACATCAACACCCCCTCTCAGTGAGGGAGACATTCTAGATTATGCTAATATTACCTCTAAAGATTACCTTTGAAGATTACTTGTGGGTATCTCTCAAATAGCTTCAACATGTCACCATGAAATCCATTACCTCACAATGCATATGTACTTCATTATGGGAACCTTTGTGACTTCACAACCAAATGCATCCAAGTCTTGTGGGTAGTTCTCAAATAACTACAATATGTCCCGAGGACATCCACTACCTTGAAATGCATATGTACCTCATCATGTGCACCCTTGTGACTTCACAACATGCATCTAGGGTCAGTGGGTAGCTCTCCAATAGCTACAACATGTCATCACAAGACTATCCATTTTCTCACAAAAAAATTGGATATCTTACACATGACATACAATAACCTATGATAACATCTGTATCTCGTATCTTCAACATGCATCTAGGGTCGGTGGGTAGCTCTCCAATGGCTATAACATGTCATCATGACATCCACTACCTTGTGATAACATTTGAATCCATCACTCCCTTTGAAGAGGGACTACGTTGATCTTGTCCGTAAAGTACTCGAACTTTGTCCTTGACAATGACTTTTTCAACACATCTGCAACCTTCTCATCGATAGCCACATATTGGAGTCTCATTGCTCCCTTCTGCACCATACTGGAGCCTCATTGCTCCCTTCTACACCATATTGGAGCCTCATTTCTCCCTTATGTACGAAGTGTCTAACAACCAAGTTTCACTTCCATGAGACATAGACTCCAAGTCTGATACCACACAAACTCACATCCATTGACTGTTGAACATGTAAATCTACACATCCTCGGATATCCATAGTGAAACACGACTTCACCCCATTCAACCAAGGTATGTGGGTAGCTCTCAATAGATACAACATGTCCCCAGGACATCCACTCTCTGTGATGCATCAGTACCTAATCATGTGCACTCTTGTCTTAGTGCCAACCCTTTTTCATGCTGGATGAGTTCCACTTGTCTCAGTGCCATCCATTTTTAATGGTGTATGAGAACACTGAGTGCCAGCTCTTTTTCATGTTGGATGAGAACACTAAGTGCTAACCCTTTTTCATTCCGGATGAGTTCCACATGTCTCAGTGCCAACCCTTTTTCATGCTGGATGAGAAAACTTTGTGCCAACCCTTTTCCATGTTGGATGAGTTCCACATGTCTCAGTGCCAACCCTTTTTCATGCTATATGAGAAAACTCCCTTTGAAGAGGGACCATGGAAAGCTTGTCCCTAAAGTACTCAAACTTCATCCTTGACAGCGGCTTGGTAAACATGTCCACAACTTGATCCTCTGTAGTCACAAAAATGGAGGCTCACTACTCCCTTATACACTATATCCCTAATATAGTAATATATGATCTCGATATGATTCAACCTATCATAGACCATGGGGTTCTCTAACGAATTCATGCAACTCTGGTTGTCACACCAAATGTAGGTCACCTCCAGTCAGAGACCAAATAACCCAGACAAACGTTCTCAAAGCCACACTGCTACTGCACATGCTTCCAAATACTCATCTTCAATCATACCAAGCACCACACATCACTGCTTCCTGCATATGATGGAGCCTCTTAATCCTTACTATAGTACCTAGCTCCCTCTAGAACTAACTGTCCAATTCCCTCTCAAGCACTGAATATCAACTGAATATTCAACCTCCTGACTTCATCACTTGTCCTCCAAAAAACGTCTCTTTGTCCTCTTCTTGTAGTTCTTACCTACGAGTCAAATTTAGTCCAATAGTTTGCAATTTCTGAAGCCACACTGCTTCACTACTTGTTGCACATGCATATTTAGCTTCAGTCATATTGAGCACCACACATGACTGCTTCCTACATCCGACAGAGCCTCCTGCTCCTTACTGTAGTACCCATCTCCCTCTGGAATTGACTGTCTAGATCCCTCTCAAGCAATGAATATCAACTAGATCTTCAACCTATTGACTTCATCATTTGTCCTCCAGAACAAGTCTCTTCCTCTTCTTGTAGGTCTTACCTACAAGTCAAATTCAATCCAATAGTCATCAATTTCCGAAGCCACACTACTTCGCGCCTTGCTACACATGCTTCCATATACTCTGCCTCAACCATACTAAGTGATACACATAACTGCTTCTGTTCCATGAAACCATATTGGAGCATAGACTAAAGCAATATGTTGAAGTACTCTTCCGACTAGGAATACTGCCAGCCCAATCTAAATTTGAATATCCATATAACCCGAACTCATGGTTTGTCACATACCTGAGACCATAATCCAATTTACCCTTAAGGTACCTCATCACATGTTTTGTTGCAACCAAATGAACCTACCTGGGATGCTCCATATATTGACTTAGGGCGTTCACGCAAAAATTATATCCGGTCTTGTGTTCGTCAAGTTCATTAATGAACCCACCATCTTCCTGTATAAAGTAGCATCCACATTCTCTAAATTCATATCCTGCAGCAAATTTAGATTTGATATCATAGGTGTAGCCATTTCCTTCCAATCCAACATCCTAAACCTCTTCAGGATTTCTACTGTATACTTTCCTTGATTCAAAAATTTCTCATCATGTCTCTGCCATATCTCAAGACCCGAAAAATAATGCATCATCCCGAGATCTTTCATCTCAAACTCAACAACCAATTGTTTTTTTCTCTTACACCCTGAGATGAGATTTTCCACACCTGTTTAGAAATAGGTCATACATATAGAGATGTAGTATTATCGGACCATCATCCACAACCTTAAAGTAAAGGTTAAGATCTCCATTGTTGTTTGTAAATCCTAAGCTCGTCAGAAAATTGTCGATCCTGCCATACCATTCTCTGGGTGCCTTATTTAATCCATATAAATCCTTCTTCAAAATTCACACTGAGTGTCCTGCAGTTGTCATGTAATCAACAGAGTGTTCTATGACTACAATGACCATTCTTCTTGATTAGGTTTCCATCTGTGCCACAGGAAGAATTTCAGTCCTTTTGGATTTTGAAAGCCACGTGCTTTGAGTCTCATGTCCTTAGAATACTATGCTAGGGTCATTATCCATTGGTCAAATTACCATGACCAATCTCAAGAGAATGTCATCCCGATGTTGAAACATTAACACTTAAGAATAGCTTCTTAAATTACATAAAATCTCAACACTCCCTCTACATGTGCTGGCCTCCCCTTCTTCTTCATTACATGGATGTGCACAACTCTATGTCTGGATAGTCTTGCTTCATGTGTCTTCCCGTGATTTTCATTATGGCTCCTTCTTAGAGCTATTAGCTGTGATCTGCCAGAACAAGAAACAAGAACAACAAAAAAACATATCCTAGAGGAGATCAATTTATCTTGTGCACAACTATATACAATGACCCTAGAAATGATATGTCTTCTACTAACACACATCCATCATATACTTGATGTCATACGGCTAACCATGTTGATTTTCTAGTGTTAAATTAGACAAGCAAAATTTTCTACAAGTGGTAATTACTTCCAACGATATTACTTTAGTAAACTCTAGAACATCACTAAGTAATTACACTCAGAAAATTTCAACTACTTAGAAACTTTGTCCACTCACCCATAATTATTTTCTTCCTCACTACTAGGACATAAACCCGAAGAAAGATTAAAATGGGAAGCGAAAGGGATATTTACAGGTTTCAAATTACTCATCCCAAATCTTAGAAGTATCTTCTCCACATACTTCTGTTGTGAAATCTAAAGCTTATCATTTTTATGTCTCTGTGTATTTCAATGCCTACGATTTGTTTTTCTACTCCTAGATCCTTCATATCAAAAGTCCTAGCCATTTGAGTCGTTAACCTATTAATTTTACTCATACTTTTGATTCCAATGAGCATATAAAAAACATATAGTACCAAGATAATAAATATTCCATTCTTGAAAAATTTGAAGTAAACACAATGGTCATAATAACTTCTTTTAAAATTTTGGCTTATCATGTCAGGAATCAAAATTTTTGTACCATTGCCTAGGTGATTGTTTCAGGCCATACAATTATTTCTTGAGCCTGCAAACTAATCTTCTTTTGCATTGCTGCACAAAACCCTCTGGTTGTTCCTTTTATATATCTCTTCATCCAAATCTCCATGTAAGAATGTTGTTTTAACATCTAATTTCTCTAACTCCAAATCAAACAAAGCAACTAGTGTCAGGACAATACAACTAGATACAAGATTAACAAATGGTGAAAAAATATCATAGAAATCTATACCTTCCATCTAAGAGTACCCCTTCACAACCAATCTGGCTTTATATATTTCAATTTTACCATAAATTCCTTTCTTCAATTTGTAGACCCTCTTACATCCAACAACCTTTCTATCTTTAGGAAGTTCTACTAGGTACCAAGTTTTGTTTTTCACATCCATCTCTTATTTCATTTCCATCTTCCATTTAGCATGATCAATATCATTAATTGCTTCCTAATAACAAGAAGGTTCCCCATCGTTGGTTATCAAAACAATGGACAAAACAAAATTAATATATATCTTAGGGGGATTACTTTCCCATGTAGATCTTCTCGATGTTGGTTGTGGAATTTCCTCACTCTCCTAAATATCTTCAACATCTACACCTTATTTATCATAAAAATCTTCTTCTTTCTTACTTGTGTCTGTAGATTGTTGGGTCTCCCATTGAATTTGTTGATTCTAATGGTACCCGTTCTTCTTTCAGATTGAATTATACATTTCCTGATTTAATTTGAGGATATATTCATTATAAATTACATCTCTTCTAATGATTATTTTGTGGGAAGTAGGATCCCACAATCTATATTCCTTTGCTACATCATCATAACCAACAAAAATATATTTCTTTGATCTCAGATCTAACTTATAACATTGTTTTTTAGGAGTAAGAGCGTAAACTTCACAACTAAAAAAATTTAAATTTGAATAATCATAGGGATGACTTGTCCATACCTCTTCAAGGATTTTACAATCTATTTTAACTTACGGTGATCGATTTATCAAATAGAAAGCAATTGAGACTGCTTCTTCCCACAACTCTTAAAACAAACTAGCATTGTTGAGCATGCTCCTTTCTCTTTCTAGAAGTGTCTTTTTCATGTGTTCTACCACACCATTTTGATGGGGAGTATATACATTGTTTTTATGTCTTATGATCCCAGCTTCTTTTCAACATTTTTCAAATTCTAACGAAGTAAACTATCCTCTATTATCTGTTCTTAAACATTTGGTTGTTCTACCCACTCTCTTTTCTACCATAACTCTAAATCGTTTAAACATGTATTAAATACATCAACTTTTCTTTTCAAAACATAGACCCAGACCTTCCTAGAGAAATCATCTATAAATATCACAAAATAAGATGCT
This sequence comes from Picea mariana, assembly GCA_032191745.1. Lineage (NCBI taxonomy): Eukaryota > Viridiplantae > Streptophyta > Pinopsida > Pinales > Pinaceae > Picea > Picea mariana. Next base: position 46,993 of record JASDQU010099949.1, read on the forward strand.
CCTCCAAAGGAAACTATAGGGGATGCCCCCCACACATATGAATTTACATAATCAAGAACACCTTTACTAACATGATTTCCTGCTTTAAACTTTGTCTACTTTATTTTCCAAATGTACAATGTTTGCAAGATTTCAAATTCAAAGATTTCATATTTGGAAGTAATTTTCGGTTAAAAAATACCTGTAGATGTTTTTCACTCATATGACCCAAACATTGATTCGATAGATGAGTGAATTCAGTTGTCTCCTCAGACGCAACCACAACTTCATTAACTTGAACACTTCCTTCCAGTCTCTAAAGGTTTCCTATCTTTATCACCTTCATTACAACTAAAGCACCTTTGAATACCTTCAAAACTCCACCTTGACCTGTAAACTTATGACCACTAGAATCCAACACTCTTTAATTTAGGCACATGTTTAACATCAGTTAATGTCCTTATTATTCCATCAAATCTTTTTATTTTGACAATTCCAACCCCAACAATATTACAAGATTATTATTACCCATAAGAACAACTCCACCATCATCTACTTGATAAGAAGTAAACCAAATTCTATGTGGGAAAATATGGTGTGAAGCACCATAGTCTAAAAGCCATCCTTCATAGTATTCATAGACATTATTAATAGACAAGACTTCATCAATCGTACCTGGACCTGATTCAAACATATTTACCTATGTTTTGATGTCTTCCTTGGATTCCTGTCTTTTCCAACAATCCTTCTTGAGGTTTCCTATCTTGTTGCAGTACCAACATTTAAGCTTTCTCTTCTTTCCTTTCGACTTTGATCTGGATTTACCTCTCTACTTCTCTCCCTTTTCTCTGGACCGACCTCTAGAAACTATTGCTTATGGTGTGGAGGTTTCAATACTTGATTTCCTCCACACCTCCTTATACAACAAAGCTCCAACCACAATATTAAATTCAAGATTCTCAGTTGTACTAAAACTAATGGAAGTGACTAGAGGGTCCCAGGATTCAGGAAATGCACATAACAATGTTACCGCCTTATCTTCATCATCGGATTTAACTAGAAAATAAGAGTAAGAGTATTAAACACATTCATATGATTAGGAATTTTTGTGCCTTCTTTCATTTTTAAGTTGTATAACTTCCTTTTCAGATAGATTTGATTCATCAAGGACTTTTTCATATAAATATTTTCCATCCTGCTCCATAAGCCTATTGTCGATTCTTCTCCAATGATGTTAAACAAGACACCATTAGAAAGACATAAATGAATTGTACTGTGATATTTTGCATCGAGGTCTTCCCACTCTTCATCGATCAAAGAAGTAGGTTTCATCCTCTTTCCGTTTAATTCCTTATGAAACCCTTGTTTTTCTATCAAGTCTCACATTTTAAGTTTCCACTATTCAAAGTTGATTTTTCGATTAATTTTTTCAACCTCGAATTTAGCATCTGTCATCTTTTCCATGAATTCTATACAAAGGCTCTCTTTAATAAAAAAAAATGTTTTGACCCACTTCATCTTAATGAACTATTCTCTTTCAGATTCTTCACAAGAAAAAATTTCAATTTTTTTTTTTCAAAAAACAAAATTCGATTTTTTTTTTAAATAAGATCCCAAGAAACATTGGTACCTCTACCAAAACTCTTGCTTAGTTCAACTACCTCCAGCATGATATTCCACAACCTTCAACTCACGACCTGCTCTGCTCTCCTTTGCACAACTTCTACTTGGCACAACAAAACCCATCGAGCCTTCACCTCACTATTCTTCAAACAATCATATTTTTTTAGAACACGATGGATTGATGAACCCTTGCATGTACCAGAAGACTGAGGGATGGCTTAATCAAATCTTTGCGTGGACATAAATCACACTAGAAAACCCTTCTTTTCTCTATGCAAACTGCACCAAAAAACCCTCATCGACTTGGTTTCTCTTTCCTATACGTGGCAGTCGAATAGAAAACCCTTTTCTCTGTGCGTATTTGGATTGGTTTCTATTTCCTCTTTGCGAAAGTTAACCAGAATTTGAAAGAGTTGGAATTGCAGATTTACGTTGTTGAAATTGTATAATTCTAAAGGTTTTTAAGGGCGTTGAATCTATTTATACTTTCAAAAATGCATTTTAAATAGTGTAAGATTGTGATTTCACCAACAATTATGACATTATATTTATCCATCTCCCATCTTTGAGAATAAGAACACTATCCACTCTTTCGGAATAACAACTCCACTATCAACTAACTATTGGTAAGTGATAAACAATTTGTCGGGTTGTATTGAATGCTATAGGGTGTAGGCTGTTCATACCTTGCTTTACTTGAAGTGTCTTATTTTTTTCCCTATTTATCTCTTTTTCTCATCAATGAAAACATTTAATGTTACTTAAAATTCCTATGCCACATTCAATGTGGTATTATGAGATTCTTTGACCTTGCACTACTTAAAATGATTTATTCTCACATATACCTCTTTCTCTCATCAAAATAAATGTCCACAATCATCCCATCTATTTGCAAATGTATTAGAAGGGATAAGAAGCCCATCAATTTCCAAATCACTTTCAACTTTCAAATCACTTTGGAAAGATGGAGGTCTCGGCCATGGTGTTGGAATTAATGCTTACATTAATGTAATCAGTCACATTCTATAAGTGATGAATCAATTTGAGTAGCTCTTACATCTGGTTGGGATATTCTCTCAACCTCTCTACCTAAACTAGAAATAAGTTAGATCTAATAACAATGAAGTCTATTTAATAGAGTCACAACCTATTATATGCATGTCAATTTTATTCATAATTTCGTATTTGTGGCATCTATGTGTATATGTGATCCCACACTTTTGTTTTTCTTCTTCAAAACCTCATATTGTTATCATGGTGTCAGAGAAGGTTCGTATACAATCATCTTCACGTCGATGATAGAGAGCCGCCGATGAGTATGTGAAGCCACGTGTAGGACCTTTTGTTCTTTTCCCTCGGATTCAGATCTTTGCTTGTAAATGAGATCGGGCCTAGTTAATTTAATCTAGCACACTCTCACTTGCAAATCCACATCTCCTTCTCTATAGAAAGTTCATCCTCCCTCTTAGATCATGGCATAATATTTTAAGGATCTTGAGTAATTCGATTCCAACGGAAACAAATTCATCTTGAAAGAAGAAGAGGAGGCACATCAGAATAGTAACAACAACATAATAACACCTTTGTCCAAAGTCAAAGTCTTACAAAGGTATTTTGTGTTTGGTATCGAAGAAGTTTACATAAAAAACTTTTTTTTCGAACATGGATTTCACACTTTTAGAAAAAATCATTGGCCTCAATTTCCACACATGGTAGGTAAAAATACATATATTTTGTGTTTGGTATCAAAGAAGTTTAGATACAAAACTTTTTTTTTAACATAGATTTCACACTTTTAGAAAAAATCATTGGCCTCAATTTCCACACATGGTAGGTAAAAATACAATTGCAGTTGATGAATAAAATTTATGGGATATAGATGTCAAACAATAGGTTTAAGTGGGAAAGTAAAAACGACAAAGCCAATTCCATTATTGGTTTTGCTTTGTTAGACTAACAATTATATCATATTGATCTTGCAAAGTCATCTAAAGAAATATGGAAAGACTTAAAAGTAAGATATTTGGTGCAAACTTTGTGAATATAAAATTTTCATTAAAATTGCAACTATGACTCCTATGTCTAATCATAATAATGACTTTAAGACATTTAAGAGAGTTTGGTGTTAAGATAGAAGAGGGATTTAACAAAAATAATTTTGTTAAATAGTCTTCCTTAACTTTAAGGATATTGTTTTTACTTTAAATCAAATGTATGCACAAACATTGGATGAGATGACAGCATCACTTTTGGTGGAGGAAAAGATGCTGAATGAGGGGATTGAATTTTATTACTTTAAAAAATTAGGTCATACAGTTGTTAATTATACAGTTGTTAATTGCAAAATTCATGCCCATGACCTTTTGTATGTAAAGTATACCAGTTGTTAATTGCAAAATTCATGCCAATAATCTTTTTGTTTATTGCAAAATTCATGCTAATTAGTTTGTAAAGTATAATGATCCATTTTTGCCAAATTTTTTTGATATCCACAAATTTTTCCACAAACTTTTTTTTCTTATAGCATCTGATTCGAATTCAAACTTGATAACTATGATTTCTGATTTAGAAGAGTTGGAGCCCGGATGTCACTTTGTACCGCACAGCCAATATTGTATTCCCTGCCACTTTGCCATACAATGAGACACGCATTCAATCTCTTGCCTTCACCAATGCCAGCGATTTTTTAATATTCCATCATATTTATTCTTTACAAAGCAGCTAGTGGCACAGTAATTATGAAATCGTCGGTTAGTCTTAAAATTATGCCATTTCAAGGAGCATGATGATCATATTTATTCTTTACAAAGCAGCTATGATAGTGGCATAGTAATTATGAGATGGTCGGTCAGTCTGGTCCATCTAACAACGTCCACCTGGTTCACGTGTATGTACCGACTAAATGCAGCATTTATATCACCAAAATGATTAGCTAAAAAGGAAGGCTGGCATGCCTAAGATGCTTTTGGAACAATAATGATTGTGTATTTTTACTTTTGTTTGTATAAATAATTTGGGAGTAAGCTAAGTCACTAGTAAATAGAGAGTTTTTTTTTTAAGGTAAAAAATGAAAAATGGGTATAAATCAAGTCATATTTTTAGGAGTAGCTTGAGTTTCGCATGGATCAAAGTTTTATGTATTTTAGAAATTTATTAGAGGGGTTTTGCTTCATTTTAAACCAATCCATATACTCAAAAAATGGATCAGAATTTTGGATTGACTTGAAATTTAAAACGACACATCCTAAAAACCTACCAAAAAATTAACTCCGAAGAAAAAATTGCTCCCAAATTAACCACTCCAATAATTTATACGTTCATGCAGAATTTCTCTACATATTCCTTCAATCATTCAATCTAAACCTAATTGATTTATAATTATTACAAAATCATCATCCTTACAAATACAATTACAACCTTAAAAAATTAAAATTGTGATTATCTGCTTTCACAACGTTAAAAAATTAAAAATGGCTATCTTCTGCTCCCTTAAATTCTCATTATCTTTGATGCTTATACTTGCAATCATCCTATGTAATTATCACATCCTTTAAAATACACATTGAATATAAAAAATCAAAGAATCAAATTAAAATTATGTGGAAACAATGATGCAAGTTGGTTGCTGGGTTGGTGCGATCTGCTCTGGTCTGACAGTATAGCATCTGCTCAGAAGCATCTTGACCACCGTCCTCTTACTCTGTTGCCTCTGCAGGGACGAGCTGCTATGCAACTTCTCCTTGTTTTGTTTGTTAAGTCAAAGTTTAAGTTCAGTGGTGTTGTATTCATAAAATTTCACATCTTAAAATAAAGTTTT
>JASDQU010099949.1:81317-99327 GCA_032191745.1 Picea mariana
ATTAACTCCTTTTTTTTTTAAATTCTGCTTCAATTATATTTTTTCTTTTTTTTTATGTATTTATTCTTTTTTTTCCATATGCCAACAAGACATTTTTTTCTTCAATAAACTTTTAAATGGCCAAAATCTTGGTTGGTAGTCAAAGACCTAGAAAAATGAGAGAAACTTTGAATTTTTTGTGTGGCTACAAGCCTTTATGGCCAATGGCCTAACCTTGGTCAAAGACCAAGAATTCAGAAAAATTCTGAAAATACTTGAGTGTGGCCAAAGGCCGGCTCAAAACTTAGCTCTGATACCAAATGAGATGAACAAAGTTTGCTAACACAAGAATTATCCAAAATACTTGGAATATAACATAATAATCCATGTAGGAATAATGTATAAAATATGAATAGATAAGATATGATATGATTATAATATATTAAGATATTTACAAATGAGAATGAAGGCTCGTTAATATACCCAAGAAGGGGTGCCCTTAACCAATAATCATGTCCTTTGAGACATGACCTTTCATTATTAATAATTTTTATTATTTATTAATTAATTATTATGTTATGAATATCTATTTATGTATATTTATGTTCATAACAAAATGACTAATGACAATGTTGTGACTCCTATGCTGCAACTCCACGCTATAGGAAATATATTGCAACTCCATGCTATAAGAAATACATTGCAACTCCACGCTACAGAAAACATGTTGCAATTCCACGATACATGGAATACACTACAATTCCAAGTTCCACGTGTCTCGAGAAAATAAAACGCCAAGTAACAATCGTTGATGAAAGAAGAGGGAATGAAATTTGAATTAGGAAATGGATGAGCAGTTAAAAATCATGATTGTTCATCTCCTCAATGGATAAAAATAGATTGCCAAGAGAAGTATTGGGGATAAAAATGGAGAAGAAAGGAGATGAAGGGGTTAATAATTTTAGTGAAGAAATGAATAGAGATTCATTGGGGTCGATTGAAGTGGTCCAGATTTCCACAGAGAACAATGCCCATAGGTAAGGCCTATAAATATTTATAGGCCTTACCTCTGGGCATTGTTCTCTCAAGGAAAGGATTCATAGTGCTTTTGTGTTCTTGTGGTTGTAATCAAATTCTTCTATTTTTGTCTTAAAATAAAAGTAAATGATTTTTTTGTTAAATGTTAAAGAAATGAATTTTGTGGTGCATTCTGAAGGAAAAACATGGTACTATAGGTGTTAGAATTGCTATAGGGTCTTGTTACTATATCAAGTGGTATCAGAGTAGGTTTAGTTCTTGATTTGTTGATGCAGGAGCATCGTACAAAGCCAAAGCGCGTGCTTAGCCAAAGGAACAGTTGGACGCACAGATGAAAAAGGGGCACGTTTTTATGAAAACGTTTTGAATTTTGAAAAACTAAAGCATTAATGTAATAGCTAGGAGAAGAGTACTTACATTTATGTCTTGGAGATATGAACAGATCTAGAGAAATTACTCTCATCTGCCGGATGTAATAGGCATTTAAGTCTGTTAATGTAAAGTAGGTAGATTTAATTTAATAAGATTAGATAGTTTAGAAGTGTAGGAGGGAAAATGGATATAGACACCCTCACCCTTTTATTATTGTAGAAAGAACGATATGATCATTCAAAATTCATAAGCTGGAGAGCTATAGCAGAGAGTTGTAGAGAAAAACCCATGTACAGGAACAATTGAGTTAATATATAAAGCTTTGACTCAATTTTCATGGTGTTATGATGCTTACTATTTGCATTAGTTGAATGGCATGTTTACAGTTGATTTGTTTCTCTGTTATGCATTTATCTCAATGCTGTGTTGTGTGTATGATTTCATGTTGAATATATCAAGTTAGAAAGAGAAGAAGAATGAGTTTCATTTGTTTCTCTCCCTGAGAATTCCTGCAAGGAGTGCAATGAACGTCCACAAGGTGTGCATTGACGAGGGTCTGAGTTTTATCTCAGAAAGATCAGGAGAGATATCATTGTTCTCATACCCGCAGAAGTGCAGGTGAAGCACAGAGCTGTGAAAGGTGTGCACAGGCTAGTTGAGGCCTTAGAATTTATCAACTAAGGTGAAGGCTAAAGGACTACTGTTGCAAAGAGTGCAGGGTCAAAGAATCAAATAAACAAAGGTTATTTGAAAGTTTACCTCAAGGAGTGTGAGCAAGAACCCTTTTTGGAAGGCTTGAGTTTGCAAGTGAAAGCTCAGGAGAGATAACGCCTTTGAAGTATTGAAAGGGAGACGGAGATCGAAACCATTGCATAGAAATTAAGTTCAGGAGGGAGAACACTCAATCGTTGGGCATAAGTCACTGAGTAGTGAATCAGGCAGTCAAAATTCTCCATGGAGAGCTCATGAAGTCGCGAGGACCGTAGGATCCAGAGGAGCTGTAAGGTGGTTAGGAATTGGATGAATCTGCCACCCTAATATCAAGAATCAACGTGAACCGTTGATCATGGTTCATTATGAGACGTTGATCTCATTTCAACCCACGTCGTTGGATCATTTTGCGAACTCAGGGTTCGTGAGTTTGGAGGGAAGACCACATTCTTTGGTTTTGCGAGGTCCTAAATTGTGAGGAGCAGGGAAGGAGATCTAGACCGTTGGACCCAAGTCATGGGAGAACCGTTGAATCAGAACCTTCGTGGGGTATCACGTATCGGAGGTTCGGGGGTTGAAAGAACTTCTTTTCAACTATAGAAGTCACGAAGTGCGAAGCATCGAGGGCTCGTATGAACACGTAGCACACCTAATAGGTGGACCGCGTAGTTGACAGGTGGCATAACAACAAGTGCCCAAAGAAAAGTGGAAGTGGGTGACAGGTGGAGGACACACGTCGCCTAGGGAGGAGTCAACCCATTGTTGATTTATCGCATCTCAAGGATTCACAAAGGAGTAACATGAGTGTGCAACACTCCAACTCATGAAGTTGCGAGTTGCGAGGGGTGTTAGAGTTAGGCCCTAGCCAGTGGTCACTTGTAGAGGCGCTAGTGAAGAGGGAGTCATATCGTATCGCATTCTCGGGTATCAGCATTTGGAGAAAGAGGAGTCTAGGGTCTTCAACTCGCGAACTCATGAGTTGCGAAAGGCGCTTGCACTAAGGCTCGAGTAGAATTTAGAACGATCCTGTGCGGATCTAGGCCCGAGGGTAGGGGGTCTACGTCAGAGTGGTATCAGAGCCTAGAACAATTTCTTTGCTTTCTGTAGTAGAGAGAAGGGAGAAAATTTTGCAGCCATGCCACCAAGAAGAAGAGACAGGAAAATACCTGATTCAACAGAGGAAAGAGAAATGCCGAGAAGAAGAGACAGGAAAATACATGATCCAGAAGTGGAAAGAAACATGTGTGAATTATGTGCCAGGCTTGATGCTATGGAGACAACACAGAGGTGCACAGTCGACACTGGGGATATCAGTGAGGCTGAAAGTGAAAATGAAGCTGGAAACAAAGAAGTTGTAGTCAAAGATGCTGCAGAAGAACACCTATTCAGAGCTGTTGCAAGGATAGGTGCTAGAGAAAAAATGGACATTCCAGTGTATGAGGGAAACTTGGATGTTGAAGAGCTTCTAGACTAGATTAGAGCTCTAAACAAATACTTCGACTACAAGGATGTCGAGGAAGACAAGAAAGTCAAACATTCTGTTACTAGACTTAAAGGGCATGCAACACTATGGTGGGATGAATTGCAGGCTGATAGACGTTGCAAGGCAAGCAGAAAATCAAAATCTGGGATAGAATGGTTGCAAAAATGAAAGTCGAATTCATACTCAGGGATTATCAAAGTACTCTGTTTCGGAGGATGCATAACTTGAGACAGAAGCTGATGTCAATGAAATAATGCACTGAAGAATTCTACAGGATAAACATCAGAGTAGGTCATCGGGAAGGTGATGATGAAAAAGTTGCCAGGTACATGAATGGTCTACGATATGACATTCAATATGATATGAGCATGATGACCATTCAGACTATGGGAGATGCTTATCATATGGCTCTGAAAGCCGAAGAGAAGCTGAGTCGGAAGTAAGGTCAAAGAGGTCGAGGTAGATGTCAAAGCAGAGGCAAGACAATTGCCCAGGACAGAACTCAGAAACCTAAAGAAGAGGGGAAGAAACCTCAAACTCAACCTGAGAGAGGAGGAAACTCACAAGGAAGGTAGTATGCTGATAGAAATACTTTTCCTCAAGCCAGAGGAAGAGGAAGAGGCAGAGGAGGTGAAGTGAAATGCTTTTTCAGTGGAAAAATCGGACATAAATCCTATGAGTGTCCATATAAGAAGAAAGATGGTGGTGAAACTCACATTGTTGAAGCTCAAGGAAGGAATGTCGAGGCAGAAGACACTGAGGGTAGAAGATCCTTAATGATGAGGAAAGTTCTCTTGAAGCCAGAGAAGGAGGCAGAGAACCCAGCCCAAAGAAACAGTCTGTTTAGGACTGCTTGCAAAACTAAGGATAGGGTATGCAAGGTCATAGTGGACAGTGGTAACACAAACAATCTTATATCTACAGAGATGGTAGAAAAGCTGGAGCTGGAGACTGTTGTACATCCAAGCCCATATAGAGTTTCGTGGCTACAAAAAGGACATTAGGTAAATGTCACTAAACAGTGTTTAGTTGAATTTAAAATAGGAGGATATAAAGATGAAGTATTATGTGATTTCATTCCCATGGATGTTCGTCATCTATTACTGGGTATACCATGGCAATATGACATAAACGTGGTTCATGATGGGAGAAAGAACACGTACACCCTGGAGAAAAATGGTAGGATGCACATGTTGTTGTCGATTAAGAACAAAGAGGTGACAACAGAAATGAGCAACACTGTACTTCTCATGAGTGGGAAGGAACTTCTTAATGAGGTTAAGAAGAAGGAAGACACACAATTTATTGTGGTTAGGAAACCCAAAATTGTTTTGACCATTACGAGAATAGATGATCTACCAGAAGAAATCCAGGAGTTGCTGGAAGAATTTGTTGATATAGTAGTGGACGAACTACCTTATTCGTTGTCGCCTATCAGGAGTATAAGTCATCATATCGATCTTATACCTAGAGCCAGTTTACCGAACAAAGCAACATATCGGTTGACGCCGTAGGAAAATGAAGAAGTTAAAAGACAGGTCCAGGACTTCATGGACAAAGGATTGATTCGGGAGAGCTTGAGTCCATGCACTGTTCTGACAGTGCTCAGCCCAAAGAAAGATGGAGGTTGGAGAATGTGTATATGTTTTAGATGAACATATATATGTATATGTTTTATGAACATATATATGAACATATATATGTATATGAACATATATATGAACATATATATGTATATGTAGATGAATCATTATCTATATGTATATGTTTTAGATGAACTTGATACTTTAAAATTTAAATCATTATGAATCCGAAATTGTTAATCCCAAGTCTCAATGGAATTTTTTTATTATTACCTCTTTCAATAGGTATAATATGAATAGTATGAGAGAATAATTCATCCCATAGAACTCCCACATAGTTATCAATCTTACTAAAACATATGTGGGAGGTTCAGGAGTGAATTTTTTTGGATTATACACAATATGTTCAACTACCCAAGGGCACCATTGACAAGTTCTGCATTAGTCCATAAGTTTGAATTAAGCATAACCCTAGCTCCAATAGAAATAAGAAGCTCATAGTACATTGTTTTTCTCATCTGCTTCCATGGAGTAGTTACTACTTACTCTTGTAACAATGCTTCCATGGAGTAGTTACTACTTACTCTTGTAACAACACTTCATGCAATAGGGCGATTTAGTGATATCAAACAACAATTATTGTGATTATGGAGATCATAATTTGTTACAAGCAAATGTATAGCCTTATCAAATGACTCTTTTGTGAAACCATCCATATTGGTATATGTATGTGTCATTAGTAATCTCCTATCTTCTACAATAGGAATTGCATCTCTAACATTCATTCATTAGAATTGTATCAAGAGTTGTGTAACAACTGTGAACAAATTCCATATTTCTCTTGCATGACCTTAACATGCACATGCAGGTCTATCTAGAATAAGAGGTAGTTGTCCAAAATTACCTACCAATACAATTTATCTACCAACAAAAGGAGCAATAGAATACACCTACTTCATTGTGTTAAATCATTTTTCATTGTATCAACACTTAAATCAATGCATATTGATTTGCATTATGTCATTATTAAATCAATGCAACTAATTGCTCTAAATCATTTATCATTGTATCATCACTAAAATCTGCATAGCATGGTTTTTCATTATATCATCATTGAAATCAATGAAACTAATAACTCCAAATCATTTATCATTGTATCATTACTAAAATTAATGCATCTCATTGTTTTTCATTATGTCATTATTGAATCAATGCAACTAATTTTTTAAAATAATTTTTCATTGTACAATGTCTAAAATAAATGCACCCTATTGTTTTGTGTTATATCATATTAGTGAAATCATTTCAACTCCCTTATTTCTCTACACCATTTTTTTATTCTTATCGTAAATCAAATCAATATGTCATATTCTTTTGTGTTATATCATATTAGTGAAATCATTTCAACTCCCTTATTTCTCTACACCATTTTTTTATTATTATCGTAAATCAAATCAATATGTCCTATTGTTTTGTGTTATATCATTATTGAAATCAATGCAAGTACTCAATGATTGATATTGCATTCTTTCTTAGTTTCCATGGGTGGAACATATCAATAGTATAAAATTCGCCATACTTCATCTTGAAACATTCTTTATTTTGATACTTATATTAAGGCGAAACAACTGCTAATGATACATGTCACAGTTTAGGACTATTTATACGAATTGTGAAAATTAAATAATGCTTCACCACCAAGCTTAATTGAAATTCTCCGACTAATGTGGGCACACACACACACACACATTTAAATGGGAATTCCGTTTTCTGATTCACTTATTGTTTAATATTTAACTATTTTTAATCAAAAATATTTTTGAAGAGATACTTGTTAACAAAATTGAATATAATTTTGTTAAATATTTAGAGATTTGGTAATAATTAATTGTATGTTTTTAAATACTGATTTTGAATTATATTTCCTTTGAGTGGTTTAGTTTTTTTCCCTTATTTTTTTTATAAAAATAGAGCAATCCATAGTAATTGATTCCTATATATAATCATTCTTTAGGGTGAAAAATATTACTTAATTTTGTTTGCATGTTAAATGAAACATAATTTAAAATATGGTATATGCATCATGGCTATGAACTAATTGTCATAATTGTCACCTAGAGGGTGCTTATATAGATTTATCTTTGAAGTAAGAAGTGAGGTTGCATATTTGAAGTAAAGAATGGAGTAGTTGGACCACATGGTTAATTTGTTGTTGGCTCTTTGTTCTCATCATGAACAACCTCGACTTATTGAGGAGATGGAAGCCCGGGTAGGTGCCAACCTGTATATGCCTATTCCTCTGCAGTCACGTCACCTGGATAGCCAGTCTAAAGATAAGAATCCTCACAAAGTCCCCTAAATAGTCATCGTTTTCAAGATGGCTCCTCTACTCAACTTTGTCTGTATGGTTTCAAGTTTTCTTCTTATTTGGACGTTTTATATTTTCCTTATAGTTTGTTACAATTCTTGCGTAATAACAAAACATATATAGTGTTTTGGCTCCTCGGAGCAGGATTATTTTTTGACATGGAATTGGGCTTGGGTTAGTTTCCAATATTGGATACCTAGACCTGAGAATACTGCACCTATAAATGTTATGTTTCTTAGAAGGTAATTCCAATTTCTTTCTTATAAATAAAAAAATATTAAATATATAAAACTTGGAAATTATAACAAGTTAATTTATACAATATTCAATCTTTTTTTTAATGATATTGAATATGCAATTTGGAAATTTCTAATATGTGATCTTCATTTCCTTGCTACACATGATAAGAGTAGAATAGTTGTTAACTTGCAATGAAATCTCATCATGGTTATAACAAACTTATTCACAACACACATGAAAAGGTTAGGGTGTTTATTTGCTTACAACATAATCTTATCATAAAAATATTTCACTACATTGGTGTTCTCCTTGGTTGTAGGGTCACTGGAAACATGTTCTCCATAAAAAAGAGTGATTCATCCTACTTTATATTTCACTTATTCATTAATCGGTGTCATAAAAATATGAAATATATGTGGTTATGTGGTATAGATTTGAAGCAAAGTAAGAGATCTAACTCCCACAATATGGTACAATATTATATATAACAACAATAATTATTAGTAGCCACATAACCATTTAAACATACCTCCCACAATCAAACCAATAAACTATCCATTAAACTTTCGATAGAATTGAACTCTAGTCCTCTCTATAATTTGAAATCTATTTAAGCTGATGTCACGTCACATTATTCTATTCTTTTTGTTATCTCTGGCCACTGCTAATTCAATGCCAAAGATATATATATATATATATATATATATATATATATATATATATATATATATATATATATATGTTGTGAATTATGCATGATAGATATGGAGGGCCACAATTTCTGCTACTCCTTTTGGTGTCGACGTATAAAATAATGGATCTGTCTGCATAGGAGTATGTGTGTGTGATTTAAATGATGCATGAGATCTAGAGTTATCTCTGGCCACAATTTCTAATGTCACTGGAAAATCATTTAACCTCACGAAAAATATTTACATGGTAGTTTTTTGTTGTGCTATGAATAACAAAATCTGGAAGTCTACCTTGATGCTTATCATAGTACTTACATTGTAGAGGTTGTTAAGTATCATAACATTTAGTAAACTTCACATTTACTTCATTTTAAATTTCAATGTGGATTGTGAAAGTGTTAGAATGATTCCATATTTTTCTCAAAAGTTGAGTTCAGTTTCATTACAATATCTAATGTGAAAAAGAATGACTCCATATTTTTCTCAAAAGTTGAGTTCTCTCTTGAGTTTATAAATTATTGGTGTTCACATTAATAAATGCCAAAAAATTCCTTGTATGGTTAATTGTTAAAATTTCATCCTCTAAACTAATACTCCGCTCCAATCTCAAACCCTTTTGAAATCTGTTTTAAGTGACCTTTTGAAATATGTTTTAATTTAATGTCACATCGCATACAATTTTTGCTTATTCGAGAACTTGGGAAACCCTAAAAACCAAAAAAAATTCAAGAACAATAGTGCACATAATCCCTAGGTGCACTTCTACCGAACATAAAATATTGATAATATTGAAAAACAAAAAACTATTACAATACAAAAGTCTTATAATTTCATAATGTACCTATTATACTTATAATGGTTTACAAATTGAAATTTTTTTCGTAAGTCTTTCCCATATATAAGAGAGAATAACTAAGAAAAGAAACAAGATTGTTAATGTATCACAATATTTTTAATTAAACCTAATGATATGCATACATATATATGTATATGTGTGTGTCTGTGTGTGTTTCACTTTGTTTTTTAAATTTTACATTAAAATCGACATTGTTTTTTATTTAGTCAATATTATATATATCTATATATTTAAATGGACACGTGTCAACTCCATGTTGAGCACGTAAGGAATTACACATTTCGCCCATACTAGGTAGTAGAAAGCAACTGTCAATGCAATAATAAATATGTTATTTCCTAAACTATCATATTTACTATGTAAATCATCAAACTTTGAAGAAAATTCGATTATGGTTATAAAAACCATCTGTCGATTGTCCTTTTGATAGGCCATTGAATTGAACAAAGTGGAAATGAGAATACACACAAACATATCTACTTCAAAAAAATTGACATCTTTATTTGTGCATCAAATGTCTTTATATAGTATTTTACATAGGATCAATCTAGTTCTTATTTGATATATACTAGCAATAATTTGACATAGTTAACTTTAAGTATCAACAAATATAAATTAAAATTGCACGAGGCTTAGGGTTTTTTGTGTCTTTATTAACTTATACTTAAATACTAATACTAAATATTAGTGTTTGTTAGAGATGTCATACTAGTTACACCTAGTCTAAAAGGAGTCCTTGCTTTCCCACTAGTTTTCAAAAGGTCATAAAATTGACAAATCCACCAACCTTCTAGTTTAGGAGATGCACTAAAGAAATTTAAATTTGACCTTCGGTTTGCTGACATAGACAAGAGGTCTTGATGTAACATGGGTACTATTTGGAGTTGGGAAGACAAACTGAGCACATAGTTGTGGAATGCATCTTGTTTCTAGCAAGTGTCGATTAGATGGGGAAGCCACTAGTATTGAAAAGATTCTATAAGATAAGATGTGTTGTCATATGGTGACAGAAGATACTACAATAAGGCCTTGATGGAGTTGACTGAGATAAACAATGATGTCCTTGACTAGATGTGTCAGTATATGCATAAGGATAATCATGACACTACCACATCTCGAATGTGTCTCTTTCAATATGTAAAATAAGTTTCCTTAATCACGACTCAACTCAACCCTTCCATGTCCTCAAATCATCTTTATCTCCGACAACAATTTCTATTTGAAAATAATTCTAGAAGAGTCAATGGGAAAATTTGAAAACATTGCCTATGTTCATTTATTGATTCACAACCTTGTGCACATTGACCTATCTTCACACTTTTGGCAGGAAGTAGACCTTTTGTTGTACACTAACCCATATTTTGAAATTTGATGGAGGAGCATCTTTGGTTCTGGGCAATCCACATCACCCAAAAACATTTCAATTATGTACACATTCAATTAGGATGAATAAATATGGTTGCAACTCTACTTTGCATATCGTGTTGCATCTCCTTATTACAAAAAATAGTGCTACGATTTGTGCTGAAATGACTAATGACAATATTGTGACTCCTATGCTGCAACTCCACGCTATAGGAAATATGTTACAACTCCATGATACAAGAAATACATTGCAAGTCCACGCTACATGAAACATGTTGCAATTCCACGATACATGGAATACGCTACAATTCCAAGTTCCACGTGTCTCGAGAAAATAAAACGCCAAGTGACAATCGTTGATGAAAGAAGAGGGAATGAAATTTGAATTGGGAAATGGCTGGGCAGTTAAAAATCATGATTGTTCATCTCCTCAACGGATGGAAATAGATTGCCAAGAGAAGTATTGGGGATAAAAATGGAGAAGAAAGGAGATGAAGGGGTTAATAGTTTTAGTGAAGAAATGAATAGAGATTCACTGGGGTCGATTGAAGTGGTCCATATTTCCACAGAGAATAATGCCCATAGGTAAGGCCTATAAATATTTATAGGCCTTACCTCTGGGCATTGTTCTCTCAAGGAAAGGATTCATAGTGTTTTTGTGTTCTTGTGGTTGTAATCAAATTCTTCTATTTTTGTCTTAAAATAAAAGTAAATGAATTTTTTGTTATATGTTAAAGAAATGAATTTTGTGGTGCATTCTGAAGGAAAAACATGGTACTATAGGTGTTAGAATTTCTACAGGGTATTGTTACTGTATCAAGTGGTATCAGAGTACGTTTAGTTCTCGAGTTGTGAGAGAACAATGCCCAGATGTAAGGCCTATAAATATTTTTTCTAGTAAGGGTTGCATGAAAACTCGTAAGGATGCCACAATGAAGAGAATAAGCAAAGCCATGAGGTTCTAGGAATAGAGAACTAGAAGAATTGAGAAGAAGAATAGAATAATTGGAGAGAAGAATAAATGGAGAAGCCGAGTTAGATTCAAAATATGAGAAAGAGATTGAAGTTGAACAAAATTCTTAGGAAGGAGACCCAACAGTGCGTTTGATATGCTTCTTGAGTAATATAGGTAGCACGAAGGTTGAAGTTTTGTGCTATCATGGAAGTCTGAGGGATGAAACTCTTGTAGATTGGATAAGAGAGCTCGGAAGATACTTCGAGTATGAGAATGTTCAATATCCAAATTGTGTTCATTTTTCCATTACAAAGTTGAAAGGACATGTTGCACTTTGGTGGGATGTGCTGCAGAAGGACAGAGTAGATAATAGATCAGAGAAGATGAAAACTTGGAAGAAGATGGTTAGTAAAATCAAAGAGAGATTTTTACATGTTTACTACCAACAGAACTTATGTAGACAAGTACAAATTCTTAGGAAGAAAGAGACATAAATGCATGAATATATTGAAGAATTATTCAAGTTGTCACTCAGTTCAGGGATAGAAGAACCAAAGTATCAAAGAGTGGAAAGATATGTGAATGGGATGAAGTATCATATTCAGGATGAGATGAGTACACATTAATTTCATAATGTAGGCAAATACTATCAGGTTGCTTTGAAGGTGGAGAAAACGATTAACATATTATTGTGCTATAATTTTTAAATGTGTTGAACTTGAACATAATATATCTAGCTATAAAATGACATACATAGTTTGCAAAGAAAATATGAGAAAAGAGAAACAAGAGAGAAAGAATGGAAGCATTCTCATTAACCAAATGAATGAATGATAATTTACACATGATATACTCTGTATAAATCAACTAATGCGCACTGGAGGAGTAGCCAATGAAACATAGTGGTGGTTTAGAGTGATCTGGACACACACAAACAATTACAGGAGTAAAATGCCACATAGTCCAGTCTCTCGGGCAATTACAGGAGTGAACTGCCACCTAGTCTGAGTTAATTACTCTCTCAATATTTAGCTAACTCACTGAAATAGACTGAAGTGAGGAGGAGATCAGGGAATCATGAGTAATGCACTAGTATGGTGATAATCCCAAGGATAATGTGCATTAGTTGGTGATGATCCCAATGCTGCATGGTGATGATCCCAATGTGGCATATAGACTCCACTCAACTGATCAAACTGAAGTGTGAACTGAAGAGAATATTCTCCTAGAGGAATATTCTCCCTAAACTATAGGAGACTGAATAATGACTAATAAACATAGGGAAAACCTTAGGAAAAATAAATCCTAGGTGTGTGAAAAGTATCTCCAACACCCCCCCTAAACATCACTATGGTGAAAAAAAAGAATGGGTCCTGATAACAAGGCTATGTTAGGTACCCAAATACAAAAGATAACTAAAATAAATGATGAAAGAGGAAAACAATCGTGGGAAAACCCCCCCTCAAAGCACAATGTATGTAAAAAGAAGAACTAATAGTTGCTAGGCAACTGTGTCCATCACTCCAAGATGACTGCGCAGAGAATGGAACTTCTTCTCAGTGAAGGTCTTGGTGATGATGTCTTCAGTATGTTCTATTGAAGGACAAAGCTGTAGGTCAATGATACCCTCATGTACTAAGTCCTGGATGTAGTTCATGTGGATCTCGATGTTGTTCGTCCGATGCCTTTGAACTGGATCTCTATAGAAATTCAGAGTGCTCTGGTTGTCACACCAGATGACGATCGATCGATGAAACTAAATGCCCAACTCAGTGAGAAAATGTTGTATCCACATAGCCTGAATGGTTATGTTAACTACCTCTCTGTACTCGGCCTTGGCTAAATATAGAGAAATAACAACCTGCTTCTTGTTCGACCAAAAGATAGGCCCAAAACCAATACTGACTAAGTAACCAGATGTATACTTGTGATCAATGTTATCACCAACCCACTCAGTGAACTTAAGGAGCTCCAATGTAGAGTCTATTGCATAGTGAATCCAAAAGGTGATGGTGCCCTATAAGTATTGAAGGATACACTTTGCAACCTTCCAATCTAGCTCATGTGGCTCCTGCATGAACCTGGAGACTTCTCTAACTACATAGGAGAGGTCTGGTCTAGAGTGTGTGAGATACAACAAGCTCCCCACTAGTTGTCTGTATAGTGTGTTGTCAACCAGTGGAGTGTCCCTGCCATCCTCAAGTATGAATCATGATAGGAAAGGAGTCAGGGAATACTTGCAGTCTGTCATGTGAAATATCTCAAGGAGATCTCATGCATACTTGGACAGAGACAGTTTGATTTCTGATGCATCCTGACTGATATCAAGTCCAAGAAATAAATGTAGCAGACCCATGTCCATCATCAAGAACTTTTCATGCAAAATCCTCTTGACTACAACAATCGCTGAAGTCAAGAAACCGATGATCATCAAATCATCAACATACATAACTAGGAGTAGAAGTGAATTAACCATCCTGAGCATGTAAACATTCAGGTCTGACTTACAACGTAAAAATTTCTATGACAACAGGTAGGATTCCATCTTGGCATACCATGCCCTCAGGGCCTACTTGATTCCATAAAGAGACTTCTTCAGTCGACATACCAAATATGAATCCTACATAAATCCCTGGGGTTTCTCCATATAGATCTCCTCAGAGAGATCTCCGTGAAGAAATGCATTCTTCACGTCCATCTAATGTACTCCCATCCCTTGGTTTCCGCAATGGAAAGTGCCAAATGTATGGAATCCATATTCTCTACTGGAGCGAAGGTCTCATCATAGTCAATGCCATGCACTTGTTGGAAGCCTTTGGAAACTAGCCTGGATTTGTATCTGCTAACCTGTCCATCCGATGTGCTCTTGGTCCTGTAGACCCATATGCACTTGACAAGTTCCCTTCCTGAAGGAAGGGGAACCATATCCCAAGTCTAGTTCTCGAGGAGGGAGTTGTACTCCTCCTGCATGGCAGATTCCAAAAAGGGATTTCCAGTAGCCTTGCAATAAGAATGTGGATCTGAAGATTGACCCAAGAGAATATGTATGGGTGCCATTGTTTCAGTGGAAGTGAGTGCAAGAGGAGGCTCCTCAAAATCAAATCAAGTCCTCCTAGTATCAGCTGGATCCCCAACAAGATCTCCTGCATCCTAAAGAGTAGTGTTGGCCCGGGTCTACATCTGCATGCACTGACTCTACATCTGACTGTACTAAGTATGTTTCTAGATCATCTGAATCCTTTGAATAAAAAATCTCATCTAAAGAAAAGTCACCATGAGAATGCTCATCATCTCTGACAGGTTGAATAAAAAAGTGTCTGCATGCGGCTACTGAGGTACATGCGAGACACTTTCCTTGAATTGGACACTTCACTCAATGATGAGCCGGTGTGAGGAAAGATCAATGATTCTATATCCCTTCAGACCATCAGGGTATTCAACAAATATAGACTCTGTGCTCTGTGGATCAAGTGCCTTCCTCTTCTTAGAGGGAATCCTAGCCCATGCATGAGAACTGAATATACGAAAGTGGGTCACTTCTGGTTTGAGGCCACTCCAAGCCTCGTAGGGGGTCTTATCTTTGACAAATCTATGGGAGATCTGTTTTGGATGTAGGTTGTACAATTAAGTGCTTCAGCCTATAATCTTTGTGGAAGTGACTTTGCATGTAGCATGCAAGATGCCATCTCTTTTAGAGATCTATTTTCCCCCTCAGTAACTTCATTTTGCTGCGGAGTATAAGGAACCATGTGCTGCAACTGAATCCCGACCTCATGACAAAGATTTTGTATCTCATGGTTGACATACTCTCCCCCGTTATCTGTTCAGAGGACTTTTATTTTCTTTCTTGACTGTGTCTCAACAAGGGCTTTGAAATCTTTGAGGTGTTGAAAGACCTCTGATTTTTTATTAAGAAAGAAAATCCATGTGAAGCGTAAGAAATCATCAACAAAAATGAGCATGTACCTTGCTTTATTGATTGACGGATGCAGAAAATGTCCAATGAGGTCACTATGGATCAGATCTAAAGGAAATAAATTTTTCTGAGTCTTTCCTTTGTCGAATTTCTCTTGAGGGTGTTTTCCAAGAACACATCCCTCACAAATTCCTTTAGAGAAGTAGATGTCAGGTAGACCATCAACCAATCCTTGCTTGCTAATTTTTTGCATATATGTAAAATTTAAATGCCTAAACCTTCCATTCCATATTCTAATGCTTTTATCAACATGGGTAAGCAGTAATGCATAATCTGGTTCAATAAATTTAGAAAATGTGTAGAGTCTAGATTGATGATTTACCTCACCGGTAGCAACCCTGGAATCGGTTTACATGTCATAGATATCTACTACATCAGGTGTGAATATGACTCTCTTTCCGATGCCGGATTTTTTCATCCGATACACAGAGAGAAGATTGATAGAAAGTTTGGGAATGTGTAGCCCATTCTCAAAGCTTCTATTTTTTAGTTCAATTCTTCCTTTGTCAGTGACCTCGATTGGAGAGTTGTCCCCCATAAGAATATGAGGACCTTTTCATGCATTCAATGAAGAATAGACTTATTTTGTGGCTTCCATGTGGTGTGATGCACCTGAATCTACGATCCAAGAATCAAGAGAGGAGTTGATGACAATAAAAGAATGGATAGAATTGCCTTTCTTGGGATTCTGATCTTCTAGCTTCTTTTTCTTGGCACCCTCGGGGATGTGATCTCAAAGGTTGTTTTTTTGAATTATTTGGGCCATTTGATCTATCTATTTCTTCATACATGCATATTCTGGATGGAATCCTTTATGGAAGTAAGTGCATTTCTCCCCTTTTCTTCCCTTTCCACCTTTGGATCTGGAGGCATCGTTGAAGGGTTTTAAGTACCATTCCTTCTTTGGATTTGCATGTTCTTTCCTTTTGTCTTTGTCTCTAGATTTCTGATATTGATGGCCACTACATTCTTGCACAGTAAGTGCATGCATCTTTGGGTGTTTGATTTTTCCCACATTGATGAGCTTGTTCTGATCTTGTGTCAGAGACTCGATAAATGCCTCAAGAGAGGGAATTGTCCAAGTGGATCCAAAGGTGAGCCTAACTGAATGAAATGTAGATACAAACATTGATTATTACAGACCAATTTTGGAGAGAATGGTAAGAACCATTTGTTTCTCCTCCTTATATTCATCAACCCCACAAGCCTTGAGTTGCGAAAACAAATCCTTATATTTGGTAAATAAATCTTGGAGACTGTCAAAGATTTTTGGATCCAAAGTGAGAAATTCCACCTCGAGCATGTGTCTCCTCATCTCATCCTGTTTTCCAAAAATCCCTTCAATGGTGGTCCAATCTTCATTGGGGGTTTTACAGGAGGATATGTGAAAGAGGAGTTCAAGAGAAATGAGACTGCAAATAGCTCCAAACGCTTCATCCATTCGATTTAGATACTTTTTTTTCTATGACTGATGTGGGTTCTATCTCTGTGTTCATGGTTAACCTATATAATCCTCTTCCTTGAATATGCATTATCATATTGTCCTTCCATCCAAAGAAATTGTATGGTGTAAGAATGAATTCTTTTGGAAATTCCATTTTTCCATTGTCTTCAATATTCGGTACCTGCAAAAATAATTTGGTGTGTCTTTTAGCTATTAGTCAGTCGGCTCTGATGCCATGTAAATGTGTTGAACCTGCACATAATAGATCTGTATAGCAAATGACATACATAGTTTTCAAAGAAAATATGAGAAAAGAGAACTAATAGAGAAAGAATGGAAGAATTCTCATTAACCAAATGAATGAATGATAATTTACACGTGATATACTATGTATAACTCAAATAATGTGCATTGGAGGAAAAGCCAATGCACCATAGTGGTTATCTAGAGTGACCTAGACACACACCAACAGTTACAGGAGTAAACTGCCACCTAGTCTAGTCTCTCAAGAAGTTACAGGAGTGAAATGCCACCTAGTCTGAGTTAAATAGTCTCTCAGTCTTCAGTTAACTGACTGAAACAGAGTGAGATCAGGGAATCATGATTAATGCGCTAGTCTAGTGATAATCCCAAGGACAATACGCATTAGTTGGTGATGATCCTAATGCTTCCTGGTGATGATCCCAATGTGGCATCTAGACTCCACTCAACTGATCAAAATGAAGTGTGAACTGAAGGGAATATTCTTGATCCGGATTATTTTCGGCACGAAGTGAGAGCGGAGATGTAATAAAGAAATGCACAGAGATATCGCATATATCCAGTAATATAACAGAAATATATCAGAGATGCAACCATAAACACAGAGATACAGTAATACACGATTTCTATTAATGAAAGAAATGTACAGAGACTGTAAAAATACAGAGTGAAAGACTCGCTAGAATG
>JASDQU010099949.1:99427-123323 GCA_032191745.1 Picea mariana
CCCGATCTTGCTTGCTACTTACCATGGGCGCATTATCGCCCGAAACTTTGGACAAGTGGGTTTTAACCCATTCTTTTGTGTTCTGCCCCCCTATGCAAGAAATATCGCTAACATTTGTCTCCATGGGGGATAGAGTTGTCCCTGTGATGCTCTAAGAACTCTTTTGCAGACTTAGTGCCTTTGTTGTTGGGCTATGGAGTCATTTATTAGTCCGGAAAACAAAACAAAAACAAAAACAATATTTACAAAACAAAAATGAAACGAGCTGGCTGCGGCTCACATAAAACATTTCTTTAAGAAATGCCCATTGACTGGGCCACTGAAAACTTCATTGCCTTCCAGGTCCTGCAACCTGTAAATGTTATTGGAAAATACTTCAAGCATCTTGAAAGGCCCGAACCAGAGGGCATCAAATTTACTGTGTTTTCCCTTCTCATGTCTGGGTGCATCCCACTTGAGCACTAGATCACCCTGCTGAAACTCTTTCTTCTTGTTTTTCCTGTCAAAAGCCTGCTTGATCTTCTGCTGACGATTGTAAGCTCTGTCCAGGACCTGTTCTCTGGTCTGCTGCACCTCCACCATCTGATGAATTCTTCTGAGCATAAGATTAGGTTCCCCCTCATAGTCATGGAGAAGATTTTCCACAGGCAAGGCAAGCTGAGTGGGGAAAACTGCTTCAATTCCATAAACAAGATGGAAGGGTGAGAGACCCAGGGATTTCTTCGTTGTCACTCGATTGGCCCAAAGTACAAATTTGAGCTTTGAGTCCCAGGCCCTTTTATTATCCTCCAATAGCTTCTTGATAAGCTTGATTAGACTTTTATTAGAGGACTCTGCCAGTCTGTTTCCCTGAGGATAGTAGGGAGTGGAGTGGATCATTGAAATTCCAAACTGTTCACAAAATTTGATCAGAGGCTCTGACCGAAATGGGGAAGCGTTGTCAGTGACGATTTTTCTAGGGCAGCCAAACCTAGCAATGATGTCCTCCAGGAAGCTGATGATTACTTTGTGAGAAGTGCTTCTGGTAGGGACAACTTCTATCCATTTAGTGAAGTAGTCAGTTGCTGTCAAAATCCATCGGTGCTGGCCACTCGAGGGAGGATGAATTTCCCCGATAAAATCCAATCCCCACTGCTGAAAAGGAGCCGAGACCACCACAGGTTTCAATGGCAGGGATTTGAGTTGCTGCTTCCCTGAGAATTTATGACATTTGATGCAAGCTCTAATTTCCCTACAGACATCGGGAAATAAGGTGGGCCAGTAGTACCCAGCTCGGAGGATCTTGTGAGCAATGGTTTTTCAAAAATAATGGCCTCCACAGAGACCACTATGGAAATCATTCATAACCTTCTGGGCCTGCTGTGGGTCCAGACACATCAGTAATATCCCCTGGGGATCTTTCCAATACAAGGCTTGGCCAATAAGACAATACCTGACAGCTTTGAGCTTTAAAGCTCTTGCCTTGCTCTTTTCCATTCCATCAGGGGGCCTCAACTCCTGCAGGAAATACAAGATATCTTTGTACCAGGAGCATGTTGATAGTGGCACAGTGCCTTGGAAACCTTTGTTGGATGATTCAGCTTGTTCATGGATCAAATTGATTTCCAAGGCTTTATAATTGGATTCGGCCAGGAGCTTGGCCAAACCCTGCCCTTTTATTAGCTTGGTGGGCTTGATCTCCAAGTCGAATTCTAGGATCTTGGCGATCCATTTACTTCTCCTTCCATCTATGTCAGGCTGTATAAGAATGTCCTTCACAGAGGTTGAAGGGACATATGCAATGATCTTTGAGTGTAAGACATAGACTCTGAAAGCTTTGAGAGCTTTCACTAAGGCATAAGCCTGCTTCTCCATGATCTCATATCGGAGCTCTGCATCTCTCAGCGCCTTACTAAAAAAGGCAATAGGCTGCTCTTGCCCCTGATCGTTTTTCTGCAATAGAACTGTTGCTACTGTGTCAAAGGAAGCAAAAGAAAATATCATAAAATCTTTAGAATAATCTGGACTGACTAGAACCGGAGCCTCGGTCAACGCTTTCTTTATTTGGTCAAAAGACTTCCTGGGTTCGGCAGTCCATTTTATTTCATGGCCCTTCCTGAGCATGGCTGTGATATGTTTCACCAGTTCAGCAAAATTTGAGACAAACCTCCTCAGGAAATTAATCCTTCCCAAAAATGCTTGGACCTCTTTTTTAGATCTGGGAAGGGGCAGGGCCTGAATTGCTTCCACCCTGTTGGGATCAATTCTTACTCCCTCTGCTGAGACTATATGGCCTAACAGTTTCCCCTCTTGCATAGCAAACAATGATTTCTTGGGATTCAGGGAAAGGCCAAACCTGCGACATTTCTGGAAAACCCTCTTCAAGTGGCAGTGGTGCTCTATGCCAGTCTTGGAGAAGACTGTTATGTCATCTAGGTATATCACCACGAACTTATCTTTTTCCCCGATGAAGGCTATGTCCATTTCTCACTGAAATGTTGCTTCTGCATTCATCAGTCCGAAGGGCATCTTGGCATACATGAATGTGCCCTAGGGAGTGGTGAAGGTTGTCTTTTCTCTGTCTTCAGGCATGACTGATATCTGATTATAGCCAGAAAATCCATCAATCATAGATATCCTTGATGCACCAGTGACCCTCTACAATATGTGTTCCATGTTGGGCAGGGGGTAATTGTCCTTCCTTGAACTCCTGTTCAGGTTCCGGAAATCGACACAGAGTCTGATTTCTCCGCTCTTCTTTCTTACTGGGACCAGATTGGCTACCCAGCTAGAGTATCTCAAGGGGACTATGATTTGGGCATCCAACAGCTTTTTCACCTCCCTCTCCATGACAGGTAACAGCGTAGGATTTATCTGTCTCAGCTTCTGCTTGAAAGGTCTAGCCTCCTCCTTCAGTGGGATCTTGTGCTCAATGACTGACGTGTCATATGTTTTGAGGTATTCGTAGGTCCACGTGAACACGTCAGCAAACTCCCTCAGCAAATCAGTGTACCCGATCCTCTGCTCCTCAGTCAAACTACTAGACAGCTTGACAAACTTGCGCTCCTCTGATGTGCCTATGTTGCATTCAGTCTTATCAGCATCATCACCTGAAATTATGCCCTTTACAGACACATCATTTCCATCGAACAATCTTTCTAATGGGATTAGACCTCTTGGTATATGATTGCTTGGCAGTTGAATAATCTGATGGTCGGCGACTTTATTCAACAACTCCCCAGGGTGGTGATCAGGTTCCTCGTCAGGGTCCTCATCTATATGCAATGCAGATAAGTCATCGATGGATTGGAGGAATTTCTCAATTTCCTGATCATCTTCAAATACCCTCCAATGTTTGACATTGTCCGGTACAGAGGGTCTGTATCTTATTTCCACCTCCGGTCTGTCAGTGGGCAGTGCAGGAGCTTCGAACAGACTAGCTGAGAACGCTTGAAGGTCGGCTGGAGCATTTTCTTCCCGTGGAATGAAAGAGATGTTAAAAGCTAGGAAGAAACTATCAATTAGGTCCCATACCTCGTTTCTGTAATTCTTGAGGCGAGGGTGCTTGGTCTGATAGACATTTTTGACCTGCTGGACAACTAGTTTTGCATCCCCGAACACAGCCATCTCCCTGATTCCCATTTCCTTTGCAGCCCTTAATCCTATACCCAGAGCTTCATACTCTGCCACATTGTTGGTAACTTCAAATGCCATCTTGTATGACAGTGATATGGTTTCCTGAGAAGGAGACTTGAATACCACTCCAGCACCTGCACCTATACTGGAAGAAGCTCCATCAAAGAACATATTCCAAACAGAGGTGGTTGGAGGAGGTTTCCCCTGATCAAGACCGAACTGCTTTCTGATCTGCAAAGGGGTCTCAGGCTCATTAGTGAACTGCAATAAGCTAGATCCTAAGTCAGTTTCCAAGGCATAGATGGGCTGATTAGTGGGGTTTGCTTCATCACTGACTATGTAGGCTAGCTGGGCCTCTCTGTACAATCTCCTATGTCCCCCCCCAAAGATTGGAATGGTGGCATACGTGAGATCCATATGTAATGTCCCTCCAAGTCTCTTAATCCAAGACCTTGACAACAGCATGCCAAACTTGGGGGGAACATCAGCTACCACTATATCCATGACCATACTTTTCATGGGTAGCTGGAACAGGGAAACTACCAGGTCCTTGATGACTCCCAAACACTGTACCCTCCTGGAGTCAAAGGAATAGAGGTCATGATAGGCTCTAGTGACTTCTAATCCTATTTCTTCCATGACGGCTTTAGGCATGAGTTTGTGGGAGGCCCCTGAATCCATTAAGCAATTATGTAGCACTTTTTCA
Organism: Picea mariana; assembly: GCA_032191745.1. Classification (NCBI taxonomy): domain Eukaryota; kingdom Viridiplantae; phylum Streptophyta; class Pinopsida; order Pinales; family Pinaceae; genus Picea; species Picea mariana. The sequence goes on from JASDQU010099949.1 coordinate 103,749, forward strand.
TGTATATTCAGGGAGGTGTAGAAGGGAGGGGATGAATCATCTCTGTCTTCTACCATAGGACCTAGAACCACTGCAGGCCTTTCATCTTGGAGGTTTATGCAGTCTGTGGAAGGGCTAGAGGCTTCAGATTTTAACAGGTCGGAGAAGCATTTTTTGAATTCCCCATGTTTGATCAACTCAGTGAGGGGCACGGGGATTCTGATCTTTTGGATTTCATGCTCAAAATTAAAGGAAGATGTGAGCTTTGGAATTTCTCTAATCTCAGGAGCATGAATTTGAATGATAGGGGAGAGAGGTTGGGCCTTCTTACCTCTATGGTGGTCTACTACCTTGTCAGCAGGCTTCTCTGCTCTAGTGGATGACTCGGGAACATTAGGTGTTGTTGTTCTCTTGTCTGATCTCAGGTGATACCTGCCTCAGCCACCGCCAGCTTTGTCTGCTTTGCTCAATTCATTCAGCTGACCATCCATGAGAGATTCTTCATAGGCTGATTTGGTCAGATGTGGGAAAGGAGGAGTGACTTCTATAGAGTGGATTTCAGGCTCACGCTCATCTGGTCACCTTTCCTCTTCATCAACTACAAAGTTGTTGTGGAAGGGGGCCTGAATCCTTTGGTCATCTCTGTCTCTTTCCTTCTCTTTGTGCATGGTTGGAGGAGCAAAATTGTTCGGTCTTCTGAAACCTCCTTTATTTTCAGTGTTCTGAGGGCCCTTATACATCTGCCTCCTTTCCATCTTTATTCTCTCCATCTCTTCTTTCAAAACGTTCACCAGCTGGGTCATCTCACTTACTTGAGGGTGGGACAGTGATGGGCCAAAGACGTTAGAGTCAGAAGTCGAAGCTTCTGATTTTCCTTTTCTTCTATCTGTGTTGACCTTGTTCCTCAGTCTGTCTGCTGCTAATATATTAGATTCCACCTCTATAGCTGCATCTTGCATCTGAGCTAAAGAGGAGGCTCTCCTTTCTCTTAATACGAGACAGAAATCATGGTCAAATGCACTAGCATATGAAATTTGAGCAGAGGCTTCGGAAGGCTTTATCTCTGCAGGAATCTTATTATACATCTTATTGAATCTTTTGGAGAAGTCAGAGACAGACTCTCCTTCCTGCTTCTTCAGGGACCCAAACTCAGTCATGTAATATATATAATCTTTTCTATCCCCCCATTGTCTCAGGAAAACATTATCCAGAGCCTCAATACCAGCAATAGATCCAGGGGTCAGCCCCCTGAACCACTTCCTAACTTAACCATCTAGGCTCTGGATGAAGACTCTCATCCAGACATCTTCATTCTCAATATTTAGGTTGTCTGCATAGCTATAGAAGGCATCCAGGTGCTCTTCAGCAGTGACATCTCCCTCACCACTGAACTTGGGCATATATTTTAAATAGTCTCCAGCAGGGAGAGGGTTCAAAGGCTGAGGAAGGATCAAATGAGCATATCTAGCAGCGACTATGGCATCCATTCTGTTCGGAGGGGGATTTACACCAGCCATAGGGATGTTGTGCAGAGGAGAACTTGGAGGAGATGGAGTGTGAACAGGTGAGGAAGGAAGAGAGGTCCTCACAGGAGATGACGGGGAAAACAGAGAGAAGTCTAAGGGACTTGAGTATGCAGATGTCTCTCTCTGTGCAGCAGTAGTAATCAAAGGAGGAGTAGTGAAACCTCCTGAGAGGGGAGTGAAAAGAATATCTCCCTCTGATACTAGACCAGGAGGGGAAAACTCAGCAGGAACACTCCCAAAGTTCAAAAAATGAGAAACTTCAGAGGAAGGACGACTAGGAAACTGAGAATCTGGAAATGGAGTTCTTACAGAAGGGGAGGGTGTATTACCTTTTTCTTCGACAGAAACTTCTTTTGCTCTCTTTCCCTTTCTGCGCACTGCTTCCAAGTCTGCTTCTGGTGTGGCCAAAGGAAAATGCGGATTTGACCTCGTATGTATGCCTCTCGAAGCCACAACTGATAGTACAGGTTCTCCCCAGCGGAGTCGTCACAGTGGAGTCGCCAGGTGCACAGTAGCAATCTTCAAGTTCTGATATCTGATGCACCTTCAGAAATCAGTTAGTCATTGTCGTTCTGCCCAGGGAAAATCTTCAACTCCATCCCCGGCAACGGCGCCAGAAATGTTGGCTATCGGAATTCACCCCTGGATTTCTAGCAAGAGCAGAGCCCGACGCCCATCAGATTTAATGTCATGATTTGTTTTTAAAGGGTGATCAAATGGAGGGAAACTCGAAACAGCACAATCTCAACTTAGAAACCAGACCGGGCATGCATGAACGAGTGAGGTCTTGATAAACTCCAAACAGTGAGTCGTAGTAAAAGGGTGAGCAGGTGGAATACTTATGCAAGAAAGCGCAGTGGTCCGCAATAAACATCAGGTTCATCACAGACTATAGAAGAAGTGCATTCAAACGTAAAATCCTTTTACATTCAAACACATATACCAGAGAATACAAAGATGCCACAACAAATCCTTTATCGCAACAAGATTGTTAAGTCCACGTGAATCCTTCACTGTGAACCCTCCAGCAAAGATGAAAGAAAGATGGAAAAGAAAGGAAACTGTTTGTTATAAACCAAGAAGTCTCAAACACAGAGGCATAACCAGGAAACCAGAATGTCGCTGAAACTATATAGTCGGGAGCTTAGTTCTACCATCGATTCATACAAAAATGGCAAAAATGCCTACATATACTCAAAACTACAACAGCAGCAGAACCAAGAAAATGCATTGAAGGCTTTGCGTCTGCATGGCTTCTGACACTCTGCAGCCGCAATCTTTGAATAAACGTGCAACTTATGGCAGACGCGATCGATCTTCTAACAGTTACATCGGCGAATCGACGTGCTTTTAATTCATTGTAGGACGCCCCCATTATGGCAGAGACGATGTCTAACCACCCTCAACTACCTCAATAACTGCTTCTTGGGATTGATAACGGCCCAGCCAACTCAGCACTTCGGGATCCGGATGACTTCTCGCGCTGCCACCTGGAATAACTGGATATCTTGAGAGATAGACATGGGGGCCAGCGCGGAGGACATGGTGTATGGTAGGAGTGATGGCGTCGGGGAGCACGTGGAAGGAGTGGCGAGGAATGAGAGTGATGACAGAGAGGGGTGACAGAGGATGAACCATGGCGGAGGGTACCCAGGTAGATGGGGAGAAGACGGGAGAACGAACTCACCTTTGGGTGAGAAACAGATGTGGAAAGGGAGCGGGACGCGTGGCAGGAAATGAGCGGATGGTGGGAGAAAGGAGAGCCACGAGGACCACAGAGGAGAGGTGAGTGGATGACACACGGCAGTAGGGGAAAGGCAGAAGGAAGAATGAAATGACAGGAGGAGGGCCCACACTAGTTAAACACAGGGCAGCTGAGAGGAGCGGGGCTACACGAGCGTCGTTGATTTGGGTGCTACGATCATGGCCGTCGGGAAGCTGCACATGGGATCTCGGACCCCCCCCCCCCCCCTCCTCTTAAAGGTAGAAAGGCGGGGGGTCTGAAATGCTCTTCATCGCCGTTGATCCGGGCGCGCTAATCTGAACCGTTGGAGAGGTGCACCCCCGATCTCGGACCCCCCCCTGCTTAAAGATCGAAAGGCAAGGGGGGTCCGAAATTCGTTGTGCGCCATCGATCTGGGCGCGCAAATCTGGACCGCCCGGTCTTGCTTGCTGCTTACCATGGGCGCATTATCGCCCGAAACTTTGGACAAGTGGGTTTTAACCCATTCTTTTGTGTTCTACCCCCCTATGCAAGAAATATCGCTAACAGAACGACCCTCTTATTATTAATTAATAACCTTAGAAATCAAAGATTCTGTTGGTATATCAGTCTGTCTATGCCTAAAATTATTATTCTGGTGCAGTTACTTTGCCTGGAAATGGACCGGCCATGGTCATATAGGTGGCGGTGATGTAGTGGAATTAGACATCCATCTAGGCTTTATCCCCACTTTCTATCTCTACACGTAAGTATTTTCGTTTAAAATATTGTTAAAAAATTAGAAGTATGGTTAGAAGTGTATATTTATGTGGTTGAGATTATAAATTATAGATGTTTTAGGGTTTTTAGACTGGATTTATGCATTCAAAAGATTTAATTATTATAAAATTGTGATTTTACTAACAATTATATTATATTACCAGATTCTGATAATGATTATAAAAAAAATTCAAAAACATAGAATGTTTAAACATTTAGGCATCTTTTGTTTGCATTAGTGCACATACTCTGCATGTTGGATTCTGTAAGTTTGAACATATGCTCAGTCTAGATGCCTTCAACTCATTTCTCCTATCCAACACCTTAGTGCACATACTCTGCATGTTCGATTATGGAAGTTTGAATATATGCTCATTCTAAATGTCTTTAACTGATTTCTCTTATCCAATACCTTAAGGCTGTGGATTTATGAAAATGACAAGTGTGAATTTAAGTTATATATATATATATATATATAAATGAGGAAGTCACAGGGTCAAATCCAAAGGAAGTAGGGTAGGGTAGGGTATGTACACCTCAATAAACTTTATCAGGGTAGGGTATGTACACCTCAATAAACTTTATGAGTCAAATCACTTCATTATATTGTTATTATTAATGCAATAAGATTATCATAGTTTAATTAAATTCTATTGTTAAGTATTTTTATTTTAAAATGTTAATGTTTGATATTTTGTTCAATAGTTAAGTATTTTTATTTTAAAATGTTAATGTTTGATACTTTGTTAATAGTTAGGTATTTTTATTTTAAAATGTTAATGTTTGATATTTTTTCAATAGTTAAGTATTTTTATTTAAAAATGTTAATGTTGTCAGATGTTTTTAAATGTTAGTATTCATTACAACCATTATTGTTACAGGTTTTTAAATGCTTGTACTCATTACAACCATTACATTAATAATATAGATGTAGTCTAAACATTTTAAGTTTTTATTTTTTGGGGGTATTTTTTTTCTATGGGTTTTGTTTAAAATTTGGTTGGAAATTTAGAAAATTGCAAATTTCAGTGATTGAGATTACACATTTTGGGTTTCTAGGGGTTTTTGAGGGCGTTGAATTGATTTATGCCTTCAAAAACTAAATCTAAGCAATGCAAAATTGTGATTTTACCAACAAAGTAAAAAAGTAAAACGTTTAGACTATGCCCTGTCCCTCTAATATCCCAAGTACCCATGGCTTAGCTCATCAATCAAATATACAGATGTATTTGTTGTTTTGCAAATTCCTTATAATTGATTTACTATGATTATGGATATGGGCATTCTTATTACTATTTTGCCTTAATTTTGATATTGAAATATCTATATCAATAATTAAAAGATTTTTTTAAGAAAATTAAAATTTAATATATATTAATTTTAAATTATACACATTTTTCTATGTAGATCCATCTTAACTCTGGATCTATTATGCGTCTAGAGGGATCGAATCCCTAGAGGTGAAAACCTCCTTTTAGATTGAAAAACTTGAGGAAAGGTTTGCACCTCAAGGGATTTGATCCCTCTCGGTGCATGAGAGATCCAAGTTAATATGGATCTAAGTTGGTTCAAGTCATGGGAAGGAGCGTGAAATTTTTAGATGATAATAATTATATATATGTATATGTTTTAGATTAACTTGATACGTTAAAATTTACATCATTATGAATCTGAATAATAACAAATTAATAATGTTTAGTGATGAAGATGTCGGATAATAAAAAATGGAATCATTAAGATGTTGAATAACATATATATTTCATCATATAAATAAGAAGTGATATGAAGAAGATATTGAATAACTCATATATTACATAGAAATTGATCTAAATCTGTCTTATTTAGTTTTTCTCTTAGATACACTGGCAAACTTTCCCATATTTTCATATTGATCATTTGGAAATAGAGGTTGAAATCAAAGACCATGCAAAGCATTAACTCGAGATATTGTAGTAAAAATGAGACCTTGACACTCTGTCTTTCCAATATTAATAGTTTCATTCTTTAATGTCAATCCCTGGAACTTATGGATTGTTAATCCCCAAGCAAGTCTCAAAGGAATTTGTTTATTATTACCTCTTTCAATAGGTATAATAGGAATGGTATGAGAGAATAATTCATCCCATGGAACTCCCACATTGTTATCAATCTTACTAAAACATATGTGGGAGGTTCAGGAGGGTATATTTTTGTATTATACACAATATGTTCAACTACCCCAAGGGCACCATTGGCAAGTCCTACATTAGTCCATAAGTTTGAAGTAATAATAACCCTAGCTCCAATAGAAATAAGAAGCTCATAGTACATTTTCTTCTCATCTGCTTCCATGGAGTAGTTGCTAGTTACTCTTGTAACAAAGCTTTGTGCAATAAGGCGATTTAGAGATATCAAAAAACACTTATTGTGATTATGGAGATCATCATTTGTTGCAAAAAAATGTATATTCCTATCAAATGACTCTTTTGTGAAACCATCCATATTGGTATATGTACTTGTCATTAGTAATCTCCTATCTTTTACAATAGGAATTGCATCTCTAACATTCATTAGTAGATGTCAAAAATGTTTATGATCATTGCTTTGTGCATCTTTCAGCATTGTATCAAGAGTTATGTAACAATTGTGAATAAATTACATAGTTCTCTTGCATGAACTTCACATGGACATGTAGGTCTATCTAGAATAAGAGGTAGTTGTCCCAAATCACCTACCAATATAATTTCGCCAAAAGGAACAATAGAATACACCTACTTCATTATGTTAAATCATTTTTCATTGTATCAACACTTAAATCTATGCATAATGTTTTTCATTATGTCATTATTAAATCATTGCAACTAATTGATTTAAATCATTTATCATTGTATCAATACTAAAATATGCATAGCATTGTTTTTCATTATGTCATCATTGAAATGAATGCAACTAATTACTCCAAATCATTTATCATTGTATCATTACTAAAATCAATGCATCTCATTGTGTTTCATTATGTCATTATTGAAATCAATGCAGCTAATGTTTTAAATCATTTTTCATTGTACCATGTCTAAAATAAATGCACCCTATTGTTTTGTGTTATATCATATTGGTGACATCATTTCAACTCCCTTATTTCTCTACACCATTTTTTTTTATCATCGTAAATCAAATCAATATCTCCTATTGTTTTGTGTTATATCATTATTGAAATTAATGCAGGTACTCAATGATTGATATTGCATTCTTTCTTAGTTTCCATGGGTGGAACATATCAATAGTATAAAATTCATCCTACTTCATTTTGATACAAATGCTAATGATACATGTCACATTTTAGGACTATTTATAAGAATTGTGAAAGTTAAATTATACTTCACCACCAAGAAACTAATGTGGACACACACACACACACATTTAAATGGGAATGTCATTTTCTGATTTACTTATTGTTTAATATTTAACTATTTTTAATCAAAATTCTTTTTGAAGAGATAGTTGTGAATAAAATTGAATATAATTAATTGTATGTTTTTAAAGAATGATTTTGAATTAGATTTCTTTTGATTGATTTAATTTTTTTCCCTTCTTTTTTGATAAAAATAGAGAAATCCATAGTAATTGATTCCTATATATAATCATTCTCTAGGGTGAAAAATATTACTTAATTTTGTTTGCATGTTAAATGAAGCATAATTTAAAATATGGTATATGCATGATGGCTATGAAATATAGATATATATGGATAAATCTTGTCATGTTTCAATGAAATTAAATATGCAAATTGACAATTATAATAGATAAATAAATCTTGCAAGGTTTAAATAATATTAAGTATATAAATCCTTAGATGGGGTGTTAGTGTAGGCTTAATGAGTGTCCACATGAAAATTGAATGCTATTCCACCTGACAATCCCATTCCCCAGGCATATGTGTGGTTGGTTACAATATCATCTCTTCCACCATGCGGTTAATGGTGATCAATTATTTGAAGTGTGAGGTGATGGCTCAAGGTACAGGTGATGAGACATACTGTAACACTCATAACACTCGAATAGTTAATATGAAAACGTTGTATCTATTGTTTGAAAATTCTCCAGGATGACAATGATGAGGTATGATGAAGAACTATTTATTATGGTTTCTGCTTGAATGCATGATTCCCAAAGAGTAAGTTGTTGGTTTGAGGTAAGATTATCGTCCCCCCTGAGTTTCATTGTGAGATTCCTTCCTCTCACAATGCCTCATGTACGAGAACAAGGACGAGTTCACAGGGGAAAGTGTTCTTACTGGCAAAGGAGCACCCAACAAGATAGATTGACACTATCATGAGGTGATTATGGGAAGGATCCAGACCTTCAATCGACTCAGAATGATACCTTGCATGATGATTGACGTTCTCAACCGAGGGGGTTAGACATGCATGCAGTTCTGAGGGACGTGTTCTCCTGGGGTTATTGGATCGAATGGGAAGAGGATGGTGTTGTCTCCAAAGATGAAAGCCTCCAACTGAACATCCTTAGCAGTCACCTGGACATGGCCCCTCCTATGAAAAATATAGTGCATTATGAAAAGACTGAGACATTGAAGAAAGACTTCACTTCTTCTTTGACCATGAATCCTTAGCCTATGGATGAACATCATCACACCACGATGAAGAATTGTCACCTAGAGGGTGCTTATATGGATTTAATCTTCGAATTAATAAGTGAGGTTGCATATTTGAAGTAAATAGTGGAGCACTTGGACCACAAGGTTAATTTATTTTTGGCTCTTTGTTCTCATCGCGAAGAACCTCGACTTGTTGAGGAGATGGAAGCCCAGGTAGCTGCTAACCTAGATATGCCTATTCCTCTATGTTCAGGTCACTTGTATAGCCAGTCTAAAGATAAGGATCCTCGCAAAGTCCCCTAAATAGTCATCATTTTCGAGATGGCTCCTCTATTCAACTTTGTCTGTCTGGTTTCAAGTTTTCTTCTTATTTGGATGTTTTATATTTTTCTTGTAGTTTTCTACAAGTCTTGCATAATAAGAAAACATATACAGTCTTTTGGCTCCTCGGAGCAGGATTGTTTTTTGACATGGGCTTGGGCTTGGGTCAGTTTCCAATATTGGCGATCTAGGCCCGAGAATACTGCACCTGTAAATTTTCTGTTTCTTAGAAGGTAATTCCAATTTCTTTCTTACAAACAAAAAAATATTAAATATATAAAACTTGGAAATTATAACAAGCTAATTTATACAATATGCAATCATTTTTTAGTGATATTGAATATGCAATTTGGAAATTTCTAATATGTGATCTTCATTTCCTTGCTACACATGATAAGAGTAGAATAGTTGTTAACTTGCAGTGAAATCTCATCATGGTTATAACAAACTTATTCACAACACACATGAAAAGATTAGAGTATTTATTTGCTTACAACATAATCTTATCATAAAAATATTTGACTACATTGGTGTTCTCCTTGGTTGTAGGGTCATTGGCAACATGTTCTCCGTAAAAAAGAGTGATTTGTACTACTTTATACTTCACTTATTCATTAATTGGTGTCATAACAATATGAAATAGATGTTGTTATGTGGTATAGATTTTAAGGAAAGCAAGATATCTAACTCCCACAATATGTTACAATCTTATATATAACAACAATAATTATTAGTAGACACATAACCATTTAAACATACCTCCAACAATCAAACCAATAAATTGTCCATTAAACGTTCAATAGCATCGAGCTCTAGTCCTCTTTATAATTTGAAATCTATTTAAACTGAATGTCATGTCATATTATTCTATTCTTCTTGTTATCTCTGACCACTGCTAATTCAATGCCATATATATATATATATATATATATATATATATATATATATATATATATATATATATATATATATATATATATATATATATATATGTTGTGAATTATGCATGATAGATATGGAGGGCCACAATTTCTGCTACTCCTTTTCGTGTTGATGTATAAAATAATGGATCTATCTGCATAGGAGTATGTGTGTGTGATTTCAATGATGCATGATATCTAGACTTATCTCTGGCCACAATTTCTAATGTCAATGGCAAATCATTTAAGCTCACGAAAAATCTTTACATCGTAGTTTTTGTTGTGCTATTAATAATGGAACTTGGAAGTCTACCTTTATGTTTATCATAGTACTTACATTGTAGAGGTTGTTAAGTATCATAACATTTAGTAAAATTCACATTTACTTCATTTTCAATTTCAAAGTGGAATGTGAAAGTGTTAGAATGAGTCCATAGTTTTCTCAAAAGTTGAGTTCATTTTCATTGCAATATCTAATGTGAAAGTGTTAGAATGATTCCATATTTTTCTCAAAAGTTGAGTTTTCTCTCAAGTTTATAAGTTATTGGTGTTCACATTAATAAATGCCAAAAATTTCCATGTATGGTTAATTGTTAAAATTCCATCCTCTAAACTAATACTACGCTCCAATCTCAAACCCTTTTGAAATATGTTTTAAGTGACCTTTTGAAATCTGTTTTAATTTAATGTCACATCGCATACAATTTTTGCTAATTCAAGAACTTGGGAAACCCTAAAACCCCCAAAAAATTCAAGAACAATAGTGCACATAATCCCTAGGTGCACTTCTACCCAACATAAATATTGATAATATTGAAAAACAAAAAAAATTTACAATACAAAAGTCTTATAATTTCAAAATGTACCTATTATACTTATAATGGTTTACAAATTGCAGTTCACTAAAAAAAAATTGTAAGTCTTTCCCATACCTTAGAGTATTTCCCATATCTAAGAGAGCATAACTAAGAAAAACAATGAGATTGTTCATGTATCATAATATTTTTAATTAAACCTAATGATATACATACACATGTGTGTGTGTGTGTGCGTGTTTCACTTTGTTTTTAAAATTTAACATTAAAACCGACATAGTTTTTTATTTGTCAATATTATATATATATATATATATATATATATATATATATATATATATATATATATATATGGACATGTCAACTCCATGTTGAGCACGGAAGGAATTACACAACTCTTTCCTTTTGTTTTTAAACTTTTAAATTAAAGCTAACCTTGTTTTTTTATTTAGTCAGTATTATATTATTTTTTAAAAATGGACATGTGTCAACTCTAGGTTGAGCACGAAAGGAATTACACATTTCCCCCATAATGGGTTGTAGAAAGTGCCTCTCAATGCAATAATAAATATGTTATTTCCTAAACTATCATATTTACTATGTAAATCATCAGACTTTGAAGTAAATTCAATTATGGTTATAAAAACCATCTCTCCATTGTCCTTTTGATAAGCCATTGAATTGAACAAAGTGGAAATGGGAATACACACAAATATATCTACTTCAAAAACAATTGATATCTTTATTTGTGCAACAAATGTCTTTATATAGCATTTTACATAGGATCAATCTTGTTCTTATTTGATATATATTAGCAATAATTTGACATAGTTAACTTTAACTATCAACAAAGATAAATTAAAATTGCACGAAGCTTAAGGTTTTTTGTGCATTTGCTAACTTATACTTAAATACTAATACTAAATATTAGTGTTTGTTAGAAATGTCATATTAGTTCCACCTAGTCTAAAAGGAGTCCTTGCTTTCCCACTAGTTTCCAAAAGGTCATAAAGTTGACAAATCCACCAACCTTCTAGTTTAGGAGATGCACTAAAGCAATTTAAATTTGACCCTCAATTTGCTGACATAGACAAGAGCTCTTCATGTACCATGAGTACTATTTGGAGTCGAGAAGACAAATTGAGCACATAGTTGTGGAATGCACCTTGTTTCTAGAAAGTGTCGATTAGATGGGGAAGCCACTAGTATTGAAAATATTCTATAAGATAATATGTGTTGTCACATGGTGAGAGAAGATACTACAGTAAGGTCTTGATCGATTCGACTGAGATAAATGATGATGTCCTTGACTAGATGTGTCAGTATATGCATAAGGATAATCATGGCACTACAACATCTCAAATGTGTCTCTTTCAATATGTAAAATAATTTTCCTTAATCAAAACTCAACTCAACCCTTCCATGTCCTCAAATCATCTTTATCTCCAACAACAATTTCTATTTGCAAATAATTCTAGAGGAGTCAATGGGAAAATTTGAAAACATTGCCTAGGTTCATTTATTGATTCACAAGCTTGTACAAATTGACCTATCTCGACACTTTTGGGAGGGAGTAGACCTTTTGTTGTACGCTAACCCATATTTTGAAATTTGATAGAGGAGCATATTTGGTTCTGGGAAATCCACATCACCCTAAAGCATTTCAATTATGTACATGTTCAATTAGGATGAATAAATATGGTTGCAACTCTACTTTGGAGCTTGTGTTGTGACTCCTTGTTACAAATAACAGTGTTATGACCTATGCCCAAAGAATGACAATGTTGCGAATCCTATGCTGCAACTCCACGCTATAGGAAATATGTTGCAACTCCACGCTACAAGAAATACACTACAACTCCAAGCTACATGAAACATGTTCCAAATCCACAATATAGGGAATGTGCTACAATTCCAAGTTCCATGTGTCTCAAGAAGATAAAATCCCAAGTAACAATCGTTGGTGAAAGAAGAGGGAATGAAATTTGAATTGGGAAATGGCTGGACAACGTAAAATTGTGATTGTTCATCTCCTCATTGGATGGAAATAGATTGACAAGAGAAGTATTGGGGATAAAAATGGAGAATAAAGGAGATGAAGGGGTTGATCATTTTAGTGAAAAAGTGAATATATGTTCACTGGGGTCGATTGAAGTGGTCCAGATTTCCATAGAGAACGAGATTGAGAAAAGACTGTATCAGGAAATAAAGGATTGTATTTATTAACCACATTGTAAACATAGGAGTTATGAAATAAATGATCAAGGAAATGATTCATAGTGTGTTTGTGTTCTTGTGGTTGTAATCAAATTCTTCTATTTTTTTCTTAAAATAAAAGTAAATGCATTTTTTGTTAAATGTTAAAGAAATGAATTCTGTTGTGCATTTTGAAGGCAAACCATGTTCATGTAGGTGTTAGAATTGCTACAGGGTCTTGTTACTATATCAAGTGGTATCATAGTAGGTTTAGTTCTTGAGTTGTGAGAGAACAATGCCTATAGGTAAGGTCTATAAATATTTTTTTGAGTGAGGATTGCATGGAAACTCATAAGGATTGCACAACGAAGAGAAGAAACAACATGAGGAGGTGCGAGGAATAGATAACTAGAAGAATTAATAAGAAGAATAGAAGAATTGGAGAATAGAATAAATGGAGAAGCTGAGTTAGATTCAGAATCTGAGAAAGAGATTGAAGTTGAACAAAATGATTAGTAAGGAGACCCAATGATGCGTTTGATATCTTCTTTAGTAATAGAGGTAGCGTGAGGGTTGAAGTTTCGTGCTATGATGGAAGTCTCAGGGATGAAACTCTTATAGATTGGATAAGAGAGCTCAGAAGATACTTCGAGTATGAGAATGTTTAATATCCCAATTGTGTTAGTTTTTCCATTACAAAGTTGAAAGGACATGTTTCACTTTGGTGGGATGTGTTGCAGAAGGACAACATAGATAATAGATTAGAGAAGATGAAAACTTGGAAGAAGATGGTTAGTAAAATCAAAGAGAATTTTTACATGTTGAATACCAACAGAACTTATGTAGACAAGTACAAAATATCAGGCAAAAAGAGACATCAATGCGTGAATATACTGAATAATTCTTCAAGTTGTCACACAGGTCAGGGATAAAAGAACTGAAGTATCAAAGAGTGGAAAGATATGTGAATGGGTTGAAGTATCAGATTCATGATGAGATGAGTACACATTAATTTCGTAATGTAGACGAATCCTATTAGGTTGCTTTGAAAGTGGAGAAAAATATTGACCTAATATTGTGCTAGAAATTGTAAATGTGTTGAACCTGCACAAAATAGATCTAGCTAGTAAATGACATACACAATTTGTAGAGAAAATATGGGAAAAGAGAGGCAGGAGAGAAAGAATGGAAGAATTCTCATTAACGAAATGAATGAATCATAATTTACATGATATACTTTGTATAACTCAACTAATGTGCACTAGAGGAGAAGAAAATGCACCATAGTGATGGTCTAGAGTGATTTGAGCACACACCAAGAGTTACGGGAGTAAAATGTCACCTAGTCTAGTCTCTCAGGAAGTTATGGGAGTGAACTACCACCTAGTATGAGTTAATTAGTCTCTCAATCTTTAGTTAAATGACTGAAACTGAGTGAAGTGAGGAGGAGATCAAGGAATCGTGATTAATGCGCTAGTCTGGTGAAAATACCAAGGACAATGCATATTAGTTGGTGATGATCCTAATGATGCATGGTGATGATCCCAATGTGGCATCTAGAATCCACTCAACTGATCAAACTGAAGTGTGAACTGAAGAGAATATTCTCCTATAGGAATATTCTCTCTAAACTATAGGAGATTGAATAATAACTAATAAACATAGGGAAAACCCTAGGAAAAATAAATCCTAGCTGTGTCTATGAAGTATCTCCAACACCCCTCCTAAACATCACTATGGTGAAAATAAAGAATGAGTCCTGGTAATGAGGCCATGTTAGGTACCCAAATACAAAAGATACACTGAAATAAATGAGGAAAGAGGGTAAACCGCATGGGAAAACCCCCCCTCAAAGTACAATGTATGTAAAAATAAGAACTGACAATTGCTAGGAAATTGTGTCCTTCACTCCAAGACGACTGCATAGAGAATGAAACTTATGCTTAGTGAAGCTATTGGTGAAGATGTATGCAGTCTGTTTTGCCGAAGGACAAAACTATAGGTCGATGCTCCCCTCATGTACTAAGTCCCGGATGTAGTGCATGTGGATATCGATGTGTTTCATCCACTGCCTCTGAATTGGATCTATGCAGAACTTTAGAGTGCTCTGGTTGTCACACCAGATGATGATTGACCGATGAAACTGAATTCCCAAATCAGTGAGAAAATGTTATAGCCACATAGATTGAATGGTTATGTTAACTACCTCTCTATACTCTGCCTCGGCTGAAGATAGAGAAATAGTAGCCTTCTTCTTGCTCGACCAACAGATAGGCCCAGAACCAAGACTAAGTGAGTAGCCAAATGTGGACTTGAGATCAATGTTATCGCTAGCCCAATCATAATTGTAAGCCCGAGGAGGTCCAATGTAGAGTCTACTGCAAAGTGAATCCCAAAGGTGATGGTACCCTGTATGTATCGAAGGATATGCTTTGCAGCCTTCCAATGTACCTCATGCGACTCTTGCATGAACCTGGAGACTGGTCATTGCTCCAACTGCATAAGAGAGGTCTAGTCTGGAGTGTGTGAGATACAAAAATCTCCCCACTAGTTGTCTATCTAGTTTGTTGTCAACCAGTGGAGTGTCCCCGCCATCCTCAAGTCTGACTCCTAATAGGAAAGGAGTCGGGGCAGACTTGCAGTCTGTCATGTGAAATATCTCAAGGAGATATCATGCATACTTGGCCTGAGACAGTTTGATGCCTGATGCATCCTGACTAATCTTGAGTCCAAGGAAGAAATGTAGCAGACCCATGCCCGTAATCAAGAAACTGTCATGCAGAATCCTCTTGAGTGAAACAATCGATGAATTCAAGCAACCGGTGATTAGAAAATCATCAACATACATAACTAGGACTAGAAGTGAATCAAACGTCCTGAGCATGTAAACATTTGGGTTTGAATTACAATGTACAAAGTTCTGTGACAATAGGTAGGAGTCCATCTTGGCATACCATGCCCCCGAGGCATGATTGAGGCCATAAAGTGACTTCTTTAGTCGATAGACCAAATATGAATCCTACATAAATCCCTGGTGTTTCTCCATATAGATATACTTAGAGAGATCTCTGTGAAAAAATGCATTCTTCATGTCCATCTGATGGAATTACCATCCCTTGGCTGCCGCAATGGCAAGTGCCAAACATATTGATATGACTGTGTTTGGGGGCATCTTGCTGAAAGGAAGCACGTTCTCTGAATACACGCTCTGATATATCAACTAGAGCAAGGCATGCAATAGACTTGGTGAATGGGAAAATTAGGCGCAATAGGAAGAAGGGAACGTCTCTCTTGTTGGAGATAAATGCCTTGTCTATCTTCTATGTTGTCCACCAATGGCACTGAAGAGGCATCTTTTTGATGCATTTTAGCCTAACTAGAGATGTGCACCAGTTCCTTTGGTGCACTCTCTGTTTCTCTCAACTCTCAATGAACATAAAAAACGTGAATGCAATGTAGTTTGCTAAATTCGTCTCAACAAAAATGAAAACACACAGTTACACAAGAAAAACGATTAACTCAAAATTCCCAAAACTTCATCAATCGTATTAGCAGATTGTCTCCCTTCTTAAACAATCCATACAATCTTCTACAAATGGTAAATTCTGATTTTATTCTTCTTCTATTCTCTATGAAATTAGATTCACAATAGAAATTTCCTGCATTGTTTATTGACACAACTAACTATTAATAAAAATAGACATCACCATTATTTACTTAGACTGGCAAATGATTTATTACAATAATGGACTGACTGACACTGACAACTATCATAAAACTAACATAACAATACTTCTACTTCTCTCCTTGCTTGTTGCAGACGACTTGTACTATGTTGTGCGCTCTCTAAGGAAGGTTGACGTCTTTCCTTATTGGTCCCATTCCTCCATGTTTAGATCTGAAAGTGGTCTTGGTTTCGTCAACAACTCAAGAAATTTTCATTGCACTGTCTTTGCTATCATCCATTTGGCCTATGATGAAGATTGTCCCTATCTACCTACTATATAGAAAACATGTTGTCGTTGTCGAATGGTTCTGATCTTACTGTCCAGAATTTGATCATGCAATAAAGGATGTTGAAAATATGGAATGTTGTCCACTGGGTGGTGGACAATGACCGTGTCCTCAAGAAGTGGCGGCTCAAATAGTTTTAAATTATTGGTGTTGAGCACGTCATGAATCCCCAAATGTGGTGGAAGATCCAACCGATAATCATTTTCTCCAATGTGATCCAAAACTGTATATGGTCCATATCTCAATGGGTGCATCTTATGATGACATCCTTTGAAGCATTTCTTGTTCATTTGCAACCAAACTTTGTCTCTTGGTTGGAATTGCAATGATGTTCTATGTTTATCATGACGTTGCTTTGTGCGTTCTTGTGTTGCTTGTCAGGAGTTGGTCACTTGCTTGTGTCACTCTGCTAGATTCTGAATGAAGTGTTGAGCTGCTTATTGGTGTTGTTGATGGTGTGTTGAACCTGAAGGGGTCAAACATAGTGGAAACTCGGTGGGTGAAAGTGGTTTGAATCCCAAGAAAACCTCAAATGGATAAAACCTTATGGAATAATCCGTAGCTATGTCGTATCTCTGCTGCAAAATGTGAAGATAAGAATCCCATTGCTTATTTTTTATGAAGGAGTTACACAGAGCATGAACCAATGTACGATTGACCACCTTGGTTTATCCGTTGGTCTGTGGGTGGAATTTTGTGGAAAAATGAAGCTGAAAGGCTAGTAAATACCACAAAGTATGCCAAAAGGAACTAAGGAAGCGAGAGTCACGATCATAAATTATGCTACTAGGCAGGCCAAAATGTGGCCAAAAATGTCGGAAGAATAGTTCAGCCATTTGCATGGTAGAAGTTGTTTTATGGTAAGGGATAAAGAGTGCCATCTTGGAGAAATGGAAGACCACAACCCAAATTTCATCATGCTTGCGGAAAGTGGTCGAGAGACCACTCAAGAAATCCATAGAAATCGATTCCCATGGGTGAGAGAGGATCGACAAAGGATAATATAGACCATGTTTGTGATTAGACGGTTTGCTTTGTGAGCAGAGAGCACAAGCTATGGTGAAATTATCGACTTTATTGGACATAGAAGACCAATAGAAGTGGAGTTGGAGGTGTAGGAGTGTTTTGGCATTCCTAAAGTGACCACCACATGAGGAAGCATGCACTTCTCTGATGTGGATCAAACAATCTTCAGATTGTGGAACACATAGTTGATTGAGATGATATATCCATCCTTCTCAAATGGTGTAATAAATAAATGATGTATGATTGATCACTATGGGTTGTTGTAATGCTGACCATATCTCTTTAAAAGTGGGATATTCCTCAAACATGTCTTTCCAACTGTCATAGGATGCACATTGAACTGCTAAGATAATAATTACTTGTGCTGGTGGTCTACTTAATAAATCAACCATCTTATTCGTAGTTCTCTTTTTATATTTAATCACTAAGTGAAATTGTTGGATATATGCTTCCCACTTGAGATGTCATTGTTCCTGTATCTTACTCTGTGAGTTGATGAAGATGAGCGGATGATGATCCATGTGTAGGATGGTCTCTTTGCCCATAATATAATGGTGCCATTTCTTCAATGCATGTACCAAGATATAAAATTCTTTGTCATAAGTATTGTAGTTGAGCTTTGCAGTCGATAGTGTCTCTCAATGGTATGCAACAGGGTGACCTCCCTATTTAATAAAAACACAAATCGCAAATTGAGAAGCATCCGACTCAATTTCTAATGGTTGGACCAAGTCTGGAAAGCGGAGGATTGACACAGATCATAAGGATTGCTTCAATTTATCAAAGTGTTGTTGCGCATCAAGAGACCAGATAAACTTTTCCTTGTTTTTTAACTGATGCAATGGATGATCCAACTATGAGAAATGGTAGACAAATTTGTGGTATAAATTGATGCCTCCCATAAATCTTTTAAGAATATGGGCAGATGTTGGCATTGGCCATGCAGAAATTGCTTGCACCCATGCAGGATCTGGGTGTACTTTTGTAGAGTCCAAAATGAATCCTAAATATTGCACAGACCTTTGTCCAAAATAAGACATTTTCTCTTTCACCTGCAGTTGATGCTGTCTAATAAATGCCAATACTGTGCACACATGTTGCATGTGTTCCTCCCATGAGCTGCTGAAAACTAGAATATCGTCAAGATAAATAATGACGAACTTACCGAGATGTGGCCAAAAAATTTCGTTGATGAGCTGCATGAATGTAGTTGGTGCATTGGTCAAGCTGAAAGGCATGAACAACCATTCATAAAGACAAAACTTAGTCCTGAAAGTCATTTTCCAGATATCATTCAGTTGCATGCGTAATTGATGGTATCCATAAGTTAGATCCATCTTTGTGAAGAAAGAAGCCCCTTGTATATGGTCGAGGATATCTTCGATCCGGGGAAGCGGATAGTGGTTTTTAATGGTGGCTTTGTTCAGAGCTCGGTAATCAGTATCAAGACACCATTCTGAAGTGTCTTTCTTGGGAATAATGAAGGATGGTGAGGCACAAGGGGAAGAGGAAGGTTGAATGTGACTAGATTCAAGGAGTTGGAAAATTTGTCGTTCTATTTCGGTAGCCTCCTTGGGAGCCACGCAATATGCGGGTGCGTTGGGTAGATTTGTGCCTGGTATGAGATCGATGGAATGTGAAATGTCCCCGGATGGTGGGAGTCTGGTGGGTGGGTGAAACACATCTGCAAATTCTGGTAGTA
>JASDQU010099949.1:123370-189415 GCA_032191745.1 Picea mariana
AATGACATGGTGAGTGGCTGTGGTATCGTTTTGTGACAGTGGTGATGTGACAACAGAGGAAGTAAGTACATAGGTGCCCCTGACCTGCTTAAGATGGTACTGATGAGTTTTAACGTGATACACCGCTTGTCGGTCCTATTGGTAAGGAAGACCAAGAAGTAGATCAACACAATCTAATGGGAATACGTCGTAAGTCACAATGTCACGGAAAGGACCAATGGAGAAAGTGACCATGCAACATTGAACAATAGTGATGTGAGGACCACCATTTTGGACCCATCCAAGATGATAAGGATCGGGGTGTGGAGTTGTAGGGAGTTGCAGATGTTGGACTAAATCTTGTGATATGAGTTTTGACTGCCATTGTTGAGAATGAGAGTGGCTAGTTTGGTTTTTATTTGGAAGTTGTGAGTGAAGAGGGGAATGCTAGGGCGACCTAGTTCTGGTTTGGTCATGAGAATGAGAGAGGGGTGGGATTCGATGGGGTTGCTAAGGGAAATGGTCTCTGGGATTTTAGTCAAATCTATTGAATTGACCTCGGTCATCAAGGTCTTAGTGGTGCATATATTTTTAAGTGCACAACAGTCCATAGAATGGTGGGAGTTGGTTTTGTGAAAGTTACACCAGATGACATTTTTGGATGTGAAGGAAGACGCTAAGTGAGGCTGAGATTGGGGATTTGGTGGAGTAGCACTAGAGGTGTGATAGTGGGGAATCTAGGGCGAGGATATACCTTCCTTTCTACAACCAAGGCCTATAATAAAACCTTGTCCAGAGAAGGACTGTGAAAAATATCGACCTCCTGTCGGAGAGGTAACACTAAACCATAATTGAACTTGATGATTAATACCTCGTCTGGTTCATTGATATGGAGTTGGATGTGAAACTTGCAGAAGACATAGTTGTAGCCTTGAACCGACTGATTAGAAATCCGACGGAGTTGTAACCACTTTGCGAGTAAATTAGGAAGGTATCCTGGAGGGTAGAAGCGTTCTCTCAAGGCCTGACAAAATGTATCCCATGAATTAATGTGGCCATTTTTTGGGGATGGAGTATCGATCTTGATGATCAATTCTGCATTGTTCAAGTGTGTGTCCCACCAATTTTGGGTGATTCCTTCGAGTTGGAGACTAGTTATTTGTAATTTGGTGGCCTCCTCCATCTCAGATGAGGTTTTGAAATAATTGGAAAGGCTATAGATCTAGGAATCCACGTTCTTTCCATTCATTTGGATGACAAAATCGAGTAATTGAAAACATGTGTCCAACTGCATGGTCGTTGGAGGTCTTCTCTGCTGAAGTCGAATCAGTTCTTGGAGAGCCAGCACCAAATCTGCCACTCGACTTGATGTGTCTACGCTGGATTCTTCACTGGAGGCTTCTCATAGAGGCAGAATGGTTGGAAGCCCAGAATAGACCCTGAGGAGGTGTGAAATAATCCCTGATAAGGGTGAAATGCATGCTCTGAGAAAAAGAGTGAGACTAAGTATGAAGACCCAAAAAAATAAAAATTGAACCTGGTGGTTGAAGTTCTGGTCCCAAGGACAGAACAAACTCTAACACCAATTGATATGACTATGTGTGGGGGCGTCTTGCTGAAAAGAAGTGTATTCTATGAATACATGCTCTGATATATCAACTAGAGGGAGGCACACAACAGACTTGGCGAATGTGAAAAGTAGGCACAGTAGGAAGAAAGTAACGTCTCTCTTGTTGGAGATAAATGCCTTATCTATATTCTATGCTGTCCACCAATAGCAGTGAAGAGGCATCTTGCTGATGTATTTTAACCTAAATATAGATGTGCACCAGTTCCTTTGGTGCACTCTCTCTTTCTCTCAACTCTCAATGAACAACAAAAATGTGAATGCATTGTAGTTTTCTCAATTCATTTTAGGAAAAACGAAAATCCACAGTTACACAAGAAAAACGATTAACTTAGAATTCCCAAATATTCATCAATCATTTTAGGGGATTCTCTCCCTTCTTAAACAATCCATACAAACTTCTACAAATGGTAAATTCCTCTTTTATTCTTCTGCCATTCTCTACGCAATAAAATTTGCAGGTGAAATTTCCCGTAGCGTTTACTGACACAACTGACTATTAATAAAAATAGACATCGTCATTATTTACTTAGGCTGGAAAATGTTTTATTACAATAACGAATTGACTGACGCTAACAACTATCAGAAAACTAACATAGCAATACTTCTACTTCTCTCCTTTCTTGTTTCATATGACTTGTACTCTGATGTGTGTTCTCTAAGGAAGGTCGATGTCCTTCCTTATTGGTCCATGTATGTTATCCATCTTCACTACTGGAGAAAAGGTCTCATCATAGTCAATGCCATTCACTTGTTGAAAGCCTTTGTCAACTAGACTGGCTTTTTATTTACTAACCTTTCCATCTATTGCTCTCTTGGTCATGTAGACCCATCTACACTTGAAAATTTTCCTTCCTAAAGAAAGGGGAACCAGATCCCAAATATGGTTCTCGAGGAGGGAGTTGTTCTCCTCTTGCATGGAGTATTCCCAAAAGGGATTTCTAGCAGCCTCTCCATAAGAATATGGATCTGAAGACTAAACCAATAAAAGATTCATGGTTTCCATCAATTCAGTGGCAGTGAGTGCAAGAGGAGGCTCCTCGAAATCAGATCGAGTCCTCCTAGTATCAACTAGATCCCCAACAAGATCTCATGCATCCTAAAGAGTAGTATTGGCCCACTTGGGCCTTTGATCTAGCTCTGCATCTTCATCTGCATGCAATGACTCTGCATCTAACTATACTGACTTTGTGTCTGGATCATCTGAATCCTCTAAATCGTAAATCTCATATGAAGAAGAGTCGGCATGTGCATTCTCATCATCTTTGATAGGTGGAAGAACAAAAGTGTTTGCATGCAGTTGTTGAGGTACATGTGAGACACTTTCCTTGAATTGGACACTTTTCTCAATGATGAGATGGTTTGAGGAAAGATAAATGAGTTTTTATCCCTTGACACCTTCAGGGTATCCAACAAAGATACACTATGTTCTCTATGGATCAAGTTCCTTCCTCTTCGTAGAGGGAATCCTGGCCCATGCATGAGAATTGAATATACGAAAGTGGGTCACTTTCGATTTGAGGCCACTCCAAGCCTCGTAGTGGGTCTTATCCTTGACAGATCTACGGGGAGATATATTTTGGATGTAGGTTTCACAATTAAGTGCTTCAACGCATAATCTACGTGGAAGTGACTTTGCATGTAGCATGCAACATACAATCTCTTTTAGAGATCTATTTTTCCACTCAACAACTCTGTTTTGTTGTGGAGTACAAGGAACAATGTGATGCAATTGAATCCCAGACTTATGAAAAATATTATGTATCTCACGGTTGACATACTCTCCCCCATTATCTATTCGGAGGAATTTGATTTTCTTTCCTGACTATGTCTCAACAAGGGCTTTGAAATCTTTGAGGTGTTGAAAGACCTCTGATTTTTTCCTGAGAAAGAAAATCCATGTGAAGTGTGAGAAATCATCAACAAAAATGAGCACGTACATTGATTTATTGATTGATGGATGAAGAAAATGGCCCATGAGATCACTATTGATCATATCTAAAGAAAAGGAATCCTTCTGAGTCTTTCCTTTGTCGAATTTCTCTTGAGGGTGTTTTCCAAGAGCACATATCTCACAAATTCATTTGGAGAAGTGGATGTCAGGTAGACCATCAACCATTCCCGGCATGCTAATTTGTTTCATATATATGAAATTTAAATGCTCGAACCTTTCGTGCCATATCCTACTGCTTTCATCAGCATGGGTAAGCAATAACGCAAAATCTGGTTCAATAAATTCAGAAAATGTGTAGAGTCTAGATTGATGATTTACCTTACTGATAGAAACCTTGTAATTGGTTTGAATGTCATAGATATCCACTGCATCAGTTGTGAATATGAATCTCTTTCCAGTGCCAGAGTTTTTCATCTGATACACAAAGAGAATATTGACGAAAAGTTTGGGAATGTGTAGCACATTCTCGAAGCTTCCGTTTGTGAGTTCAATTCTTCCTTTGTCGATGACCTCAACTGGAGAGTTGCCCCACATCAGAATAGGAGGACCTTTTCATGCGTCCATTGAATAATAAAATTGTTTTTTTGTCTTCCATGTGGTTTGATGCACCTGAATCTACGATCCAAGCATCAAGAGAGGAGTTGATTGAAATCAAAGCATGGCTATAATTTCCTTTCTTAGGATTCTGATCTTCTAGCTTCTTCTTCTTGGCACCCTTGTGAATGTGATCTCAAAGGTTGTTTTGTTGAAGTATTTGGGCCATTTGATCTATCTATTTCTGCATACATGCAGATTCTGGATGGAATCCTTTATGGAAGTAAGTGCATTTCTCCCCTTTTCTTCCCTTTCCACCTATGGATCCAGAGGCATCGTTGAAGGGTTTTGAGTAACATTCCTTCTTTGGATTTGCATGTGATTTCCTTTTGTATTTATATTTAGATTTATGATATTGATGACCGCTACCATATTTCATAGTAAGTGCATGCACCTTTGGGCCTTTGATTTTTCCCATATTGATGAGCTTGTTCTTCTCTTGTGTCAGAGACTTGATAAATACCTATAGATAGGGCATTGTCTAGGTGGTGCCAGAGGTGAGCCTAACTGAATGAAATGTAGATACAAACACTGAGTATTCTAGACCAAGTTTGGAGAGAATGGTAAGAACCATTTGTTTCTCCTCCTTAGATTTATCAAACCTGCAAGCCTTGAGTTGCGATAACAAATTCTTATATTTGGTAAAGAAATATTGGATATTGTTGAAGGTTTTTGGATCCAAAGTGAGAAATTACACCTTGAGAATGTGTCTCCTCATCTCATCCTATTTTCCAAAAATATCTTCCATGGTGGTCCAGGCTTCATTGGGGGTTTTACATGAGGATATGTTAAAGAAGAGTTCAGAAGAAATGAGACTGCAAAGCTCCAAACGCTTCATCTATTTGATTTAGATACTTGGATTTTTCTATGGATGATGTGGGTTTTGTTTCCATGTTCATGGTTAACCTGTATAATCCTCTGACTCAAAGATGCATTATCATATTCTCCTTCCATGCAAAGAAATTGTACGGTGTAAGAATGAATTCTTTTGGAAATTCCATTTTTCCTCTTTCTTCAATCTTCGGTACCTGCAAAAATAATTTGGTGTGTATTTTACCTAGCAATCCATTGGCTATGGTACCATGTAAATGTGTTGAACCTGCACATAATAGATCTAGCTAGCAAATGACATACATAGTTTGTAGAGAAAATATGAGAAAAGAGAAGCATGAGAGAAATAATGGAATAATTCTCATTAACCAAACGAATGAATGATAATTTACACATGATATACTATGTATAACTTAACTAATGTGCATTGGAGGAGAAGCCAATGCACCATAGTGGTGGTATAGAGTGATCTGGACACACAGGGGCAATTACAGGAGTAAACTACCACCTAGTCAAGTCTCTCAGGAAGTTACGAGAGTGAACTTCCACTTAGTCTGAGTTAACTAGTCTCTCAGTCTTCAGTTAACTGACTGAAATAGAGTAAAGTGAGGAGGAGATCAGGGAATCATGAGTAATGTGCTAGTCTGGTGATAATCCCAAGGATAATTCACATTAGTTGGTGATGATCCCAATGCTTCATGGTGATGATCCCAATGTGGCATCTAGACTCAACTCAACTGATCAAACTGACGTGTGAACTACAGAGAATATTCTCCCTAAACTACGGGAGAATGAATAATTAATAATAAACATAGGGAAAACCTTAATAAAAATAAATCCTAGGTGTGTATGAAGTATCTCCAATAGAAGTTTTGAGGAGAAGGAACTAGAGGCAGAGGTAGAACAAGTTCTAGTAAAGATAGTGAGAAGGAGGATGAAATCACTAGCAATCAAAATACAAGAGGAGGAAGAAGTGTTGGAAGAGGTAGAGGTTTTGGTCGAGGTAAGTATGTGATTACATGTTATAGATGTGGTGTAGAGGGTCATAAAGCATCGGAATCTCCAGAGAGACAATACACAATGAGAACAAATGAGGCTAGGATGCAAGTCACCCAAGAAGATGAGACAACAATTATTGGTGAGAATGTGGAAGTACTTTAGAAAGAAAAAGAATAAAACTTGATGTTGAGAAGAGTATTACTCAATACTGAGAAAAAGGAAGCAAAAGAGCATGAACAAAGAAAGAGAGTGTTCAAAACTAAATGTGAAATGCGGGATAAATGTTGTCATCTTATCAAAGATGGTGAAAGTACAAAACATTTGGTATTTACTAAAGTGATGGAGAAATTGAATTTGAAAGGCATTCTCGTCCTATCCCATATCAAGTTTTAGGGTTTCAAAAAGGAAAAAAAGTGACTGTGACTGAGCAATGTTTATTGAGTTTCCATTGTTGGAGTTTTAGAGAACAAGTTTTATGTGACATAATAGAGATGGATGCATGTCATGTATTGTTTGGGAGACCGTGGATGTTTGATAGAAAGGTATTCCATGATGAAATAGAGAATTCATATGAATTTTTCATGGATGGACATTGTTATAAGTTAGTACCAATGTTGGAAAAGGTTATGGACAATAGTAACAACAAGGGTATGGACAATAGTAACAACAAAGTTATGGAAAACAGTAACAACAAGGGTATGGACATCAACAACAATAAAGTTATGGACAATAGTAACAACAAGAATATGCATAACAGTAATAGGTGAATCATGTTATGTTCTTCTAAAGAGTTTCTAAGAGAGAAGAAAAATAGTCAATTTTTTTTATCCATAATGCCAAAATGGATTCAAGAGACTGGGAAAAGGGATTTTATATCAGCCGAGATTCAACAGTTGTTGAAATAATTTAAGGAAATTGTAGCAGATGATTTACCAATAGGGTTACCTCCATTGAGAAGTTTATCACATCATATCGACTTGATACTAGGATCAATGTTTCCAAATAGAGCACCTTATAGAATGACTCCAATAGAGAGAGAAGAGGTAAATAGGAAAGTACATGAGTTATTTGATAGAGGATTAATTCGAAAAAGTTTGAGTCCTTGTGGAGTACCAGCAGTTTTGAAACCAAAAAATAATCGTGAGTGGTATATGTGTACAAATTCATTGGCCATTAATAATATTTCCATCAAGTACATGTTTCCTTTACCGAGAGTGGATGATCCCATGGACTATTTGAGTGGCACTGAGTACTTCACGAAGATTGACTTTAAGAGTGGTTATAATCAAATTTGGATAAGGGAAGGTGATGAATGGAAGAAAAATTTCAAGACAAGAGATGGGTTGTTCGAGTGGTTAGTTATGCCATTTGGATTAGCTAATGCACCCAGTACGTTCATGTGGCTAATGAGTGAAGTTTTGAAACCATTTTTGGGAAAATTTGTTGTTGTTTACTTAGATGGAGTTCTGACTTTTAGCAGGAGAAAAGATGAAAATTTAGAGCGCATAAAGAAAGTGTCACCATGATTGAAAGAGGATGCATTGCTGGTGAATCTAAAGAAGTGTACATTTTTGAAAAAGGAGCATTTATACTTGGGTTTTGTGGTTTCCAACTAAGGTTTAAAGATGGATTCTGAGAAGGTAAAAGAAATTTTAGATTGGCTCACACCTAAATGCACTTTCGATATGCAAAGTTTCCATGGAATGGTGAGTTTCTATATGAAGTTCATTAGAAATTTCAGACAAATTTGTGTACCTCTTACTAAATGCATGAATAAAGGCACATTTCAGTGGACAACAACAATAATTAAGTCATTTGAGGACCTGAAGAAAAAGGTGACAAAACAACAAGTGTTGGTACTTCTAGATTTCAATAAGGTATTTCAACTAGACTTTGATGCAAGTGGGACAACAATTGGAGTAGTTGTGAGCCAAGAAGGTATATTGATAACATTTTTTAGTGAGACATTGAATGAAGCAATGAAGAAATACTATGTTTATGATTAAGAATTTTACACTATCCTACAGGGCTTGAAGAAGTGGCAACATTACTTGCTTCCAAAGGAGTTTGTTTTGTTTATTGATCACAAGGCACTGGAGTACATTAATAGCCAAGGTAAATTGAATCAGAAGCATTCTAAATGGGAAGAATTTTTACAAATTTATACGTTTGTTTTGAAACACATGCCAGGGAAATAAAAAAAGGTTGTTGATGCGTTGAGTCGGAGGACAATATTTCTAAACACCATGTCATTTGCAATGGTAAGTTTAGAATGTTTGAAAGGGTTGTATGAAGAGGATTCATATTTTGTAGAGGCTTGGATAGCATGAAAAGAACCATGGATTTTGGATCGAACATCATTCTTGGATTTCCATATTCAAGAAGGATTCTTATTGAAGAACCAACAATTGTGTATTCCACAAAGTTCATTAAGGTTGAATCTCATTAGAGAGTTGCACCATGGTGGTTTAGGAGGACATTATGGTATGGAAAAGACCACAACATTGGTGAAAGACTGGTAATTTTGGCCCAACATTTACAAAGACGTCAGCAAATTTGTTGAGGGTTGTAGAGATTTTCAATTAGCCAAAGGTAGAAGCTAGAATACTAGACTTTACACTCCATTGCTGATACCTAAAAGAATGTGGGAATATGCAAACATGGATTTCATTTTGGGACTACCTATGACACAGAGGAAGCATGATTCTGCGATGGTGGTAGTAGATTGGTTTTAAAAAATGGCACACACTACTAAATTTGAACATTTTTGCGACTAAGTTTCGTCGAAATAGGGTCGTTGTTGTGACCAAGATGATTTTTTTTTTCGTCGAAATATATTCGTCGGTCTAGAGACTACACATGGATCTTCATCGGTCTAGTAACCAGGAAAAGAATCCTATACACAATAGGGAAAAGTGACCATTCGTCAGTCCATCCACCAAGATTAGTCGGTCTAGCGACCCACTTTAGTCCCAAGCCTTGCTAGCATATCTAAGGAAAACATAACCTTGGTCACTCTAACGACCATAATTAGTCGGTCTAGCGACTACTGTTAGTTTGTCTAATGACCCACTTTAGTTGCAAGCCTTGATAGCATCTCTAAGGAAAACATAACCATGGTCACTCTAGCGACCATAATTAGTCGGTCTAGCGACTAATGTTGGTCGTTCTAAGGACTAATATTAGTTGCAAAAGACCAAGACAACCCTGGCAAACTTATTCAAGAGACCAAATGGCTATACAAGCGACTGACCTGTTCGTCGCTAGAGTGACTAATGTTGGGGTTTTTTAAAAAACAAAATATGCCATTCACACAAGAATAATGTCGGGGTTTTGCTAGTGATCAAAAATCACTTGCTAATATTTCCCAAATAACGTGATAAGAGGATCATTAGGTAGAAGAGTTATTTTTAAATATTAAAGTTTTGGAGGTTTTGAGAAAGGCTCAAATTGACATAAATTCAATTAAATGAGGATTTCACCTCTAAAAATAGGCCAAAGGTTAATTTTAGCTTTCGGCGGCTAAATGTGAAATTTACAGTTTAATGAGCCACCGAAAAGCTTTGACTTTCGATGGCTAAAAGGAAAAATACACAACTAGTAAGCCGTCGAAAGCTCCAAAGAGTCTAGATAGGTCTTCTTTCTGCCCAAATCACATTTTTCCGTTTCCAGAATCTGTGGGAATGATCTCAAACCAAAGATAATAATTTTATTTTTAAATCTTAAAGTTTTAGAGGTTTTGAGAAAGGCTCAAATTCACATAAATTCAATAAAATGAGGATTTCACCTCTAAAAATAGGCCAAAGGTTAATTTTAGATTTCGACGGCTAAATGTGAAATTTACAGTGTAATGAGTCGCCGAAAAGCTCTAAATTTTGGTGGCTAAAATTCAAAATACACGACTAGTAAGACATTGAAAGCTCTGAAGAGTCTAGATCGGTCTTCTTTCTTCCCAGATCGCGTTTTTTTGTTTCCATAATTTGTGGGAATGATCTCAAATTAAAGATAATAATTATCAGAAGATAGATCATCCTCTTCATCAATTTTTGAAGGCATATGGTAAGGGAATGAAGCCAAATGGCATGTTTATTCTTGACAGAAATTGCCCAGCCATCAAAGACAGATTTCAAAATCTGTGATTTTCACCAGCAAGCTGCCAAATAATTCTCCAGGTTGTCAAATTTGACTTATGATGATAATATTGGATCATTTATGTTAAAAGATCAAATTGATTATGTTTATTTATTTTTTTATTTCAGATCCATTAAATTAGGATCTTGAAACCTTGATGTAAAGGCTATAAAAGCCTAAGAATTCTAAGACACCAAAGGGGGGGAAAACAGTCTGAGGACTGTGGTTCTATTATTGAAGACTTGTAAATTTCATCTTTTGGAGATGTCCATGAATATATCTTGACATCAAGGTTCTTTCACATTGTTTGTTTAGTTTTCATATCCTTTTTTTCCAAGTTTATGTATACTCAATGATAGAAGGCTGCCATTCCATCTCTTCGTTGGTATATTAGACTTACATACATTGCTTCTTATGTTTGTCTTAGTGCCAGATAGTTTTCATCCTATCAGTGCACTCATAAGTTTAAGCTACAAGTATTTACTTATTATGTCTGGCCATCTACTATATACAAATCTTATATATGTTTCTGCTGGTATGAAGAAGTATCTTACCTATCATTATTGGCCATTCACATATGCCTTTGTGTAGGTATGTCTTGCTAGCATAATGAGTCTTCTCCATGTTTTCACACATTGATTAAAACCTTCTGAACAACATAGTTGAAAGCCATGGTCTTTCAAGTGACCCATGTCTTTCTAAATGGATGTGAGTTTATAATGTCATCCGATTTGATCCTTTTTCCTCCACAGTTTATTGATCTATTTAAGTTACCAAGCTTACACCCTTCTAGAGTTAGGGAGTGATTTCTTAGAGAGATAACACTTTCATTATGTACTTGGGACCTGGCACTAGAGTCCACCCCCTAATGGTCAATACCAGTGATCCAATTTACCTTGTCATTTCTATATGTAAGCACCATTGTGATGAGTCTCAATCCATTCTAGGGGATTTAATATCGAGACTCAAATTGTGGAAGGTAAATCTAGAGCATTGGGTGGAGGAGATTTAATAGCAGCAGACCTCCCTTACGGAGTAGTTGGGCACTATTAAATTGAAGGAATTCCTGTTAGATGTGGAAAATCAATGCCTAAGAGAAAAATCCAAGGAACAAGAAGATGAAATTTAGAAGCTACAACGACATGTAAAGAAGATAATCAACCTTCCCGAGCCTGATACAAGACCTAGAAGGTTGATGGTCACATCCAACATATGACCAATTTTAATACATATCTCATCGAGATGGAAATAACAATTGAAGGCATAGCTATGTACAATGTGCATATTAATAAGAAACAAATAAATCCTATGAAATGTATTAACTTAAAATATGTGCATTTGGTAGTTATACAAATAATCTATCTGGAGTCAATTTGAATATTTCACAATTTTCAGATACAATTAGGATGAAAAACAATTTTGAAATATGATTAATACTTGCCAATATCCCCATAACATTTTTTCATGCAAGGAAAATAATTTTATTTCATGATAAATCAATGTTGAACCTAGATTATTGAAAGAGTTAATAACATACTTATTTTACCAATTTCAACAACCATTGTCTAAATTTCATCCAGGCAAATATTAGTATAGTGAGTAGAGTCAAAATAGATTGGTGTCCACTTTTCCATAAAATCACGGTCTATTACATGTTTTCCTTCATGGTTCACTAGGTTAAACAACCCACCAATGGAAACTTTACCTACTGAGGGCCCATCTTTCGTCTGTGTACATAGATTCTTTATTTTTGAAAACAACAAAGAGTGAAAATATCTCAAATTTCACATAGACCATGATATGACAAAAACTACATACAATGAAATAATGAAACACTCTTTCATGTATACTCATATAAAAGATATTCAATGAATGATTCAAGGAAATGTATGTGACAAGAAGATATTCACTTAAGTGTGCAAATGCCACATGTGTTTGTGTTTGTATACAATGCCTAGAGGATGATGCTTTCAATCTCAAGAATAATGCAAGTATTCAAATTATTAAGATCAATCAATGACTAAATTTTAATGATATACACAATTTCCTAATAGAGCACAATAATTTTATTTGAAGTATCTATGACTTTGATCGAACTAATTTCAAGACGTCAATATTTCAAAGCCACAAAACACTTCATGTGTCAATCCAATAATCCAATAGTATCCTTCTCATTTAATTACATATCAGAAATTGGGACTATCTATTTGACTTCAATTCAATATGTATTAGTTCTACTTGTCCTAAATATGCAAATGCAAATGATATGTAACCCCTCCAAATGCACACAAGTTAAGATTTTTAATGTTTCTTATGTATGCAAATTGTAGGTTATGTTCCCCATGAATTATCTCTGTCAAAAAAAAATTAAATGTGGCTGGGAATGACTATATTCACACAATCATAATTGAAGGTTTTACTATGATTTTAGGTGGAGAGTTTGGGAGGTGGTTTAGGTAGAGTGACTATGAGGTATGTGAGTTTGTTTTTAGGGGTGTGTTAAAGTGGAATAGGGTCTTAAATTAAGACTTCAAGACAGTCAACAGTAAGGGTTTTTGTAGGTAGTCGTGGGGTGTCTAAATGTTTAGGAGATAGGGTTAATGGCCTTGCGTTAGGGAGATAATGGCCTTGCATTAGGGAGATAATGGCCTAGGCATGAAAGGGGAGATATCCTAGGGTGATCTAGTATGAAAATAGGTCAACGTTAGGTAGGTTGGGGCTACAAAAATAGCTTAGGATAGTCAAATGGTAGACAGTCCTGAGGATGGACGTGAGTTTTTAGGATAGTAGGAGAGAGGCCTAGAGATCTTGCGTTAGGATTCTAATAGTTTAGAGTGGTGGCTAGGTTAGGGTAGGTTGCTAATGAATATGGACACCAAAATTCACAAAGAGTGTTGTCCAAAGGAAATTCCTTGAAACACTTTTAATATTTACCATTCCAATAAAGTTGTGTTCAAACCAAGTATGTGCATTATTAATGTCAACACCACCTAAGTAGAAATTCTTGATCTTCTCAAAATGCTGACATATAAGCAACTTATTATTAACTGGACCTAAGTAATGCCTCCCTTTAAATGAATATTATAAATAACTACAAAAAATTTTGATCCCCATTTTACTAAATGCATAGCATGTTTCTTTCCTTTGGGGAGCTTCTCAAGGTGCAATGGATATTTTCTTTACAAATGAATGATTATGGATTTACTGGAAATAATTTTCTTGATCCTTTTTTATGTTAGGATACCTGACTTTTGAGTTTTTCTTTTTATGAATGAAAGTACCCAATAATAGGGAAATGTAAGAATACCAAGATATGATAATTTTATCAATGTTCACTAATGACCTCAAAGGTAGGTCAATGGGACTCAAACGTACAATTGAGTAGTGACCCATTGTGGGATCATAGTAGCATCTCCTAGAAGCTGAATTATAAAACAAAATAAGTTAAACTACTGAAAAAGAGAAATGACAAAATGGAAATTTCATATGTAACATGAAAAATGGATACTCATCCTCATTAGAAGATGAAGCCCTTGATGTCACTACAAAAATAGTACTAAAAGTAGAGAAGGGAGAAGATGATTTCCTCGGTGAGTCACCAACCGTAGATTAGTCAATTCATTGCCTGACAATGTCTTTAGGGAAGAGTCCAGATTTGAGAGGACTTGACTATGTAACCATGGGTGAAATTAAAAATACCTAGCGATTGAAGGTTGGTTTCATGAAGGGGGTTTGTAGTGAAAAATGAATTGTGATAAGAAAGAGATCTCCTCAAAATCCTAGTGGGGGTAGGTCTGCTAGATGGAGGTTGAATAAAAGTGCATAGCCCATCCAATATACTATTTGGTATGACCTAGGTCTGTTCCTACCACTCATTTCCACCAACCATTTTTATAAAGAGAAGAAAGGAAGTGATTAGCTTAATATGATCCATCCTTAGAGGTCCATCTAAGATCTATCCCCTGTATCCCAACATTTTCATGATAAAATGAGTTAGGATTCTCTAGTATGGATACCAAAAGAAGGTAGAGAGAGAACTGCAAGAGTGTCGGTAGTAGAGGACATAAATTAAGTGTTGATACAAAGGGTGGATATCTTATATACACAAACAAAAGGAAACTAGGTCTTCTGTTTTAACATAACAGAGAAGGGGCCACAAGTGTTGAACATGACACACCCACCACTATAGGGAACATAATTAAAATTGTGTGCTTGTCGCAAGTTCAACTATTTCATTAGATCAAGGAAATATTTAATAAAGAAGTGACCAAAAGAAAAAACCCACACAAACATGGTGACAACAACAATTGCAAGGTATACTTATATGGAACTTAGTATCTAAATCTAGTTAGAAGGGACATGATCCAAGTTATTGGCTTTAGTCAGTTACAATGGTATGTTGTTCTAGACATTGCAATAAATCAAATGATATATTAATTGCCCCAAAACTTCTAAGCATGGGGGACTGTGTTAGAGTGAATCTATATCTAGCATTAAAATGGTGGGACTGTCTTTGTAATAGTTATGTCAGTCCTAAATTGAGTGCCAAGTTAGTAGCTTTAGTAGCTTTAGGGAGCTATAGAGATTAGGTCTAGATGTCTTGCGTTAGGCCACTAAGAGTCTAGGATTGCTAGGATTAGGATGTAGGTTAGGTTTAGGGTAGGTCGAGGTATGTAGGGGTAGCTTAGGTTAGGTTAGGAGGTTCAAACCTCCTAGGAGGAGCAAGAAGCATATGAAGAGGATGATGAACCTCAGGGTCACTGCGTTCAGTGTGTACTACATTGATTTAGGCTAGCAACAGTGTTTTCTAGAGAGAAATACCTTGGGGATTGTGCCCACCGCCATGCATCCTTAACACTCGTGGAGTCAGCATAACTTTGTCTTCTTAACGTCAAATTTCCTAAAAAAATTCATTGATCTCCACATTCATTACGAAATACCATGATAGTCATAAATCAACCAAAAATCACCTTAAACTAGTCCTTAACAAGATCCATACCTTTGAGTGATGGGGTGCCTCCAATGTTGCTCCTCTCCATCTTGCGATTCATCACATGACTTAATTATATTTCATAATAGTAATTAAAGATGTAACAACCTCTACAAATTAATGACTAAAGACGAATACTTGAATGAGCTTCTCTTCGTTTCGAGAATAAATTATTCTCTACTGAATAGGAGCAACCACGTGAAGGTGGAAGCTCTTTTGGCCCCTCCCCCCCTCTCACATCACTCTCATTTCCCCATACCCAATCTATCTAGATTTTACAACTATAATTAGAAATGATAGTAACATTAAATGTAAGCAAAAAACATTCATCGCCATGTGCTAAAACAAAAAACATGAAAGAAAATAAGATTCATGACATGTAGGAAAACAAAATACATTACATTGGACCAGAAATATGTTGGATTTATATTAATAAAAAAATGTCTAACCATTTGTTTTTCTTCTTCTTCTTCTTCTTCTTCTTGGTCTCCATGAAAGAACAAATTAAGTCGTCATCATAATTTAACTGATCCCCCACAGTTATTGGGCCTTCTTGAAGTGTTGCATCATCAATACTCAACACCTCACGCCATGATGAACTTCTAGTATTTCAGCGTGGAGGTTGAGGATGCGCATGGGCATCCACTGCTACAACAACAAAAAAAATTTAAGTGATATTGTTATTCACTGTTCCTAGGGAAATTTAATTAATACAGATTTAATTACAATGTTTTATACCTGGATTAGCCGGTGCAGTAGAAACAGTAGTTGGTGGACGCATTGTTGTTTCTGTGCTTGTTTATCTCCACTCTTGATTGACATCTACACACTCTGCCATATGAAACAATATAAGTATTTAGTATAGAGTATACCCTAAATATTAATACTCATTGAAAAATGGAAAAAACATTAAAAATGCGTGCATACCACTATGTAATGCTCCTTCAGCAACAACGATTGAATCAATATGGGGGTCGATATGTGGTTCATCAGCCAGTACATCAAGATAATTGGTAGCATTGTTACTCTTGTGCGAATGTGGAAAAGACACACATTATTTTACATTTTAAATGAATACAAAATATATTTTACATTACAAGTAGTCAATGAGTACAAACTAACCGACAAGTTTTTAATTTAATTTTATTTACCTTGTCCTCTAGAGAGACACATGGCGATTGCCCCAAGTTTCTTCATCGTGCCACCATGCCATCAAAACCCTGCATGAACCCGACCTTTATATCTTCCTCTATGGCTTGGTCATTGAACAAATCCCCCTGCATTGAGCAATATCAAAATCATTAGTCACTAGCTGCAATGAATTACATATTTTGTGACGATGATAAAAAAAAAAGTAAAACGTTTAGGCACTTACAACTCGTGCCTTCAATCTCACGTAACCACCTTGGCCCAGTTTATGTTGGCCGTGTTTTTCTTGTCTTGCCTTTGTTGCCTTGGAAGTGTCTTGGAGTCTATGCAATATTTTTAAATATGTTAGATATTGATTGTTTTCCTTGTAAAGCAAACAAAAGACCATCATAGTAATTTGAAAACACCTCTTACCTTCCAAGGCTAGGTGGTTTCTTCCCTTGTGCTTTCCTCGCTAATTCTCTTGCATCGAGAATAATTTCTTTCCACTCCCTCTTGAGGAAAACCAAAGGGTGTTCGCACTTGGGGTCCTATACTAATTTATTCCTATACGCCTCTCTAACATGTTTCAAATGCTTGCTAGCCCTTTTTAGGACTTTTGGATTATTGAACGAGTCGCCAAACTCACCAACCAGTCTGGAGATAAGAAGGTTTTTCAGTTTGGAATTTTTTCGATTCCATCGTAGTCGAAGGGTCAGCTAATGGGATAACTACTTCTCTATTGTATTCAGCTATAGTTCTTCACTTCATGATTTATACCTTCACTTCCTTGAGTATATATAGTAAGTCATATATACTTGTCCCAACAATTCCCATACTAGTAATATCTTAGGTATCTTCCATGCTTGGTGTAGGGCTCGGTGAATGAGTTCTTTCTTTCTTGGCTACATGGGCTCTTGTCCTAGATCGTAGATTATTTATTTTTATATTTCTTACCACTATTGTGCTTTTCTGATCTAGAGGATGGGGGTTTATATGGGATGATCCCCCTATATCCAATAATGTGGTAGCAATATCTTCAACTATATCCTTAATTTATATACATTGAGTCCCATGTTCTCCCTGCTCTATTCTCTTCACTATTGTTCTCTTCTTTTTAGTGCTAGTGCCAACCTTGTCCACAATCATTTTTCTTTCTTATCTCTGATGTAGGGTGTGTGTCCACATCTCTAATAATTTATAGGGTTGTAAAATATTCATCACTCAGTAATAGGATTCTATATCATGAAACCGTGTGTGGGTGTCTTTATAATTGATCACAAATGAGTAGTTTTACAATCCCATGATGGGATTAGGCTAATGGTTTCCCTCGTATTTTGTATCATCTCTTTGAGGCACTAGAAAAAAATGTGGAACACTTATATGTTTTCTTTACATATCAAATGTGAGTAATACCTTGATTTATATAATAATATGATGGACCCCTAGATTACCATTTTTTCCCCATCCTATTGCCATGTATTATTAATGTATTTTCCTCAAATACCTAAGACTTTCCTAAGAACTCTTGTTTTACTTGACAAGGTGATAACAAGTGTAAAAATTACATTCTATAAATTGTGAACATATGATATGATGGCAAACACTTCGGAGACTTAATCGATCAAGTTCCATTCATGTATACCCACTATCACATGTGATGGAACCTACCACTGATGATGCCCCAAGTTACTGCAAATGTCTCTAAACCCACTTCCCAAAATAATGAGTTTAATTTTATAAGAAGATATTCTCTAAAAGGAAGGCATTGAGGTATCTATCATCAATTGGTGCGAAATAAGATTAGGAACATGAATTGAGGTCTTGGACAATAACTTTGAGAGAACAAACCACTAAGTACAACTTGGCACTGGGAAGGTTGATATGGATGGTAAAGATATTTGAGAAATGTCCAACGCAAGCTAAAAACTTCCCTTTAATATAAGCATGACCTAATGATGACCTTGGAAACAATCGACACCAAAAGGGACCAATTATATACACCAATAATTCAAGAGACATTGAAGGGTGTTCCATAAAGACTAGAAGAATAACCAATCATAGGAGTGAAAACTCAAAATCATGGTGTTATATCCTAAAATAAATTGATCATTTTATTTGATTTTTAGGTGATAGCATAGTCATGAATAAGTGTCATTTTTAATTTTTTGTGGTTTATGGTCTCCAAGAAAAGGGAATAAATGAGAAATTCCCAAATAAATCGATTTGTTTTTTATTTCTTTCAAAAATAAAAGAAAAGTATTTTCGGCGGCTAACCATTGTTTTGAAGTTGAAAAGGAGCCACTGAAAATTCATGCTTCCGACGGAAAATGCGACTTTTGGAAACAAGAAGGAGCCACCGAAAGTGCAGAAGCGGTTTTGGGCACCGCCTCTTTAGGAGTTCGAAAGAGAAAAGGAAGTACACACGTCATAAAGGGAGGATGACTGTTTTTATGGGAGATTGGTGTGCTTACACGACCTTATCACCGGTTATGGAATAATCATTCTGAATTTAGTTTTACAGCCTGTGTGAAGGTGTGATGTCCTATCAGTCCTGAGGGTTATCCAGTCATTATTAAATTCCATCTACTCATTGTTGTATCTTGTCTACATCAGCATTATGGTCATCATTCAAATTCAAATTCCACGAGTTCTGAATGCCTATAAACAACATTTCTCCTCCACCAGTTGATCATCTAGAGTTTATTCTTCATCGCAAGCAGGTTCTTTCAATTCGTCATTTCTTTGTTTCAGGTTTCTACACGTTATCTTGTGTTTTGCAGATGTGTAAGAAACGAGGTTGTCCACCTCTCAGGAAGGAGTTAGACAACATTCAATATTTACAATCTCACCCAAAGATTCATCAATATTTCTTAGATGCAGGCTGTCTCACTTATGTGGAAAAGATACAAGAGGGTTACCACTAGGGTATCACATAAGCCTTTGCAAAATATTATGATGGAAACAAAGCCACAGTTGGCCCTTTGGAGATACAAGTTGATGAAGCAGCCATTGCCTCTACTACAAGCATGCCAAGAACAGGGCAAAAATGGTTCAAAACCACAGTCACCAAGAATCTGGAGTTTAGACCTTATTTAAAGCCTGAATTCCAAGACATCATTTGGAATAGGGATATCCTCATTTCTCATCTAGAGGAGAAGTGGTAGACTCTTCTCAAAGACATACAATTGTATATAACTACAGAGGGAAGGTATGATAGGGCAATGTTATACCACTTCAAACTTATGGACCACTTTACAGGAAAGGTTCCTCTCAATATACCATATTATTTTCACAAGAGCTTAACAAAGATGTCACAAAAGGTTCAAGCTAAACCTGACCATATCTAGAACACCGTGTTTCATTTTGGTTTGATGAAAATGATTCTTGTAGAATAATTGAGGAAGAAAGAAAGAACATGGGAACACTTCTTGTTTTGGGGAGGTTTTGAGTTAGACACTCAACCTGATAAAGGTAAGAGGAAATCCAGAAAAAAAAATGCCAACTCCTTAGAGCAATCTAAAGAGGAGGAGAGAGGAGAGCCATCACCCTTGACCTATCATAAGAACCAACATCCAACTCAAAATTCAAGAAGAAAAAGAAGAAATCGGTTTTCAAGGAAGCTGCAGAGAAAGCTTCAACTCAACAGACCAAGCAAGCAAATGTGCTTAACTTACCCTACTCAGAATCTGATTCTGAGCCAAATAAAGAAGAGGTCCCTATTGATCAGAACATAGAATTTTCTATGGACCAAGCACCAGAAACTAAGAGGTTCATAGGTTATGAGGAAGGATAAACATCAAGCAAGAGAAAATCTAGAAAATCACAGAAGATTAAGAAACTCAAAGAGAAAATAGCTCAACAGGAAGTGATAGAGAGGGTGATAAAGGCCAGTTATGAGACTAGTGCAGACCACTGACCCTCTGTCTAAGATCCACACAGGATCGTTCTAAATTCTCCTCGGGTCGAAGTGGCTCCTTTGGTACCTTGCTGAAACCTTCAACGAATCCGATCCACAGGCCCTTCACAAAAACTCCACCTGCACCATGTGCACTAGGTGTGAGTCTTCGCCTCCACATGACCACAACCCAGGTCATAGCGCAAGCTCTTTTGATGACTCACGATCTCACGAGTTAGTGAGTTGAAGACCTTCGACTCCAAACCTCCGATACCCGAGAATGCGATACAGGTATGGCTCCTCCTTGTTAGCGCCTCTACAAATGACCACCGGCTAGGGCCTAACTCTAGCAATCCTTGCAACTCGCAACTTCATGAGTTGGAGTGTTGAGCCTTCATGCTCCTCCTTTGTGAATCCCCGATACGCGATAAGTCAACAATAGGTTGACTCCTTCCCAGGCAACGTGTGTCCTCCACCTATCACCTGCTTCCACCTTTCCTGTGCACTCTATGTTTGCGCCACCTGTCAACCACACAGCCCCGCCTATCAGATGTGCTACATGTTTGCACGAGCCCTCGGCGCTCGGCACTTCGTGACTTCTGCAATTGAAAAGAAGTTCCTTCAACCCCCAAAACTCTGATACGTGATACCCCACGAAGGTTCTAATCCAACGGTTCTCCTGTGGCTTGGATCCAATGGTCTAGATCTCCTTCCCTTCTCCTCACAACTCAAGACAAAACCAAGAATTTGGTCTGCCCTCCAAACTCACGAACCCCGAATTCGCGAATTGATCCAACGACGCGGGTTGAGACGAGATCA
The DNA here is from genome assembly GCA_032191745.1 of Picea mariana. Classification (NCBI taxonomy): domain Eukaryota; kingdom Viridiplantae; phylum Streptophyta; class Pinopsida; order Pinales; family Pinaceae; genus Picea; species Picea mariana. Next base: position 144,321 of record JASDQU010099949.1, read on the forward strand.
AGGGCTCATATTGACCCTCGAATCCTGGGTGATGGGTTTCACCGGCCTCTAACCACCTTGCAAATCCACTGGATCCTACGGTCCTCACGATTTCACGAAATCTCCACGAAGAATTATGATCACCCGAATCACTCCTCAATGACTTCTACCCAACGACTGAGTGTTCTCCCTCCTAAACTTAATTTCTATTAGACGATTTGGATTTTCGTCTCCCTTTGAACACTTCAAAGGCGTTATCTCTCCTGAGCTTTCACTTGCAAACTCAAGCCTTCCAAAAGGGTTGTTGCTCGCACTCCTTGCGAAAAAATTTCAAATAACCTTTGGTTATTTGAATCTTTGACCTTGTGCACTCTTTGCAATAGTAGTCCTTCAACCTTCACGTTAGTTGATAAATTCTAAGGCCTCAACCAGCCTGCACACACCTTGCACGACTCTGTGCTTCTCCTGCACTTCTGCTGGTTCTGAGAATAACAGTATCTATCCTGAGCTTTCTGAGATAAAACTCATACCCTCATCAATGCACACCTTGCGAACGTTCACTGCACTCCTTGTAGGAATTCTTAGAAATATAAACAATTGAAACTCATTCTTCCTCTCTCTCATAATTCATACATTCATGATGAAATCATACACACAATGCAGCATTGAAATAAATGCATAACAGAGAAACAAATCAACTGTAAACATACCATTCAACAAATGTAAATAGTAAGCATCATAACACCATGAAAGTTGAGTCAAAGCTTCATATATTAACTCAAGTGCTCCTGTAAATGGGTTCTTCTCTACAGTTCTCTGCTACAGCTCTCCAACTTATCAAATATGAATGATGATACTGTTACTGTTACAATGATACAAGGGTGAGGGTGTCTATATCTGTTTTCCCTCCTAAGATTCTAAACTGTCTAATCTAACATTCATATCTACCTACTTTACATTAACAGACTTAAATGCCTATTACATCCGGCAGATGAGAGTAATTTCTCCAGATCTGTTCATATCTCCAAGACATAAATGTAAGTACGCTTCTCCTAGCCTATTACATTAATGCTTCCATTTTCAAAATTCAAAACATTTTCATAAAAACGTTCTCTTTTTGCATCTGCGCGTTCAGTTATTCCTTTGGCTAGGCGCATGCTTTGCCTTTGTATGATGCTCCTGCATCATACTCCCTCGCTTGAAAATTTTCATGAAATCCTGTTCATGAGCTCTTGCACGGTCTGTCCATGCTTTTGAACTGTTGCTTCATCCTCCCAACTGGCATCTTCAACTAGATGTCCCTTCCACTTGACCAAGTATTCAAAATACTCCTTTCTACTGGTCTTTCTGCTAACCCTCTTGTCAATTATTCTTTCCATCTGTAGCTTTTCAGCTACAGGCATTTGTTTTGTCCATTGAACTTCTTTCGGTTCCTTCTCTGCTCCTACTTCTTCAGCTCTGTAAGGGTACAAATCCACAACATTTAATATCGATGAGATTCCGACCCCATCGAGTAATTCAATCTCATATGCGTTTTCCCCAAATTTCCTTATGACCTTGCACGGTCCAATATTTTTCATCTTGAGCTTGTTACACGTTCCCCTTGGGAACCTCTCCTTCCTCAGATGTGCAAGAATAAGATCACCAACTTTAAATTGAAGTTCTCACCTGTGTTGATCTGCTCTCCGCTTGTATTCTTGACTTGAACTCTGCAGTCGCTCTTTAATTCGGCTGTGAAGCTCCTTCATTCCTTCTGTAAAGTCCTCTGCACTAGCACTCCTGAATTCATTTTGTTCTGAATCTTTCAATTTAGAAACTTCCCTTGGTTGCATTCCATATACAATCTGGAATGGAATCTTCCCTGTGCTCCTATTGAGTGAATCATTGTAAGCGAATTCCGCCTGTGGCAGAATGTGATCCCACTGACTGTGGTGTTCAGTCACTAAGCTCCTCAGCAAATCTCCCAAGCTCTTGTTCATGACTTATGTCTATCCATCCATCTGGGGATGATATGCTGAGCTAAAAGACAAACTTGTCCCTAACTTCTTCGATAAGTTCCTCCAGAAATGTCCCACGAACTTGGTATCTCAATTAGAAACGATACTCCTTGGAAAACCGTGAAGTCTAACAACTTCCTTGAAAAACAGGTTTGTAATATGAGTTGCGTCACTGGTTTTCTGGCATGGTATGAAATGTGACATCTTTGAAAATCTATCGACTACCACAAAGATTGAATCACATCCTCTTTGCGTCCTTGGCAGTCCCAATATAAAATCCATGCTCACTGCATCCCACAGCCTTTTAGGTATGGGTAATGGTTGGTATAACCCTGTGTTCTGCCTTTTTCCTTTCATGTGCTAACAAATTCTGCATCTATCCACCAATTTCTTGACATCTGTCCTCATCCCTGGCCAAAAATATGAGTCATTCATCTTTGAGAATGTCTTGTCATGACCGAAATGTCCGGCCAATCCTCCACTGTGTTTTTCCTTCAGTAAATTCTCCCTCATGGAGCATTTTGGAATACATAGTTGACTTCCCTTGAACAATAATCCATCCTAGATCATGTATTTAGTTCATTGGCTTCTGTTTCTAAGAATTGGATTCTCATATGCCTCATATGCCTTCTTGAAGTCTGGATCACCTCAGTTGCAAATGACTGTCATCTCATTGGTCAACTCATAAACATTGATTTAACAAGTAATCTGTGTTATCTTTCTTCATCCCATCACATATGTGTTCTGGTTTATAGAAATAAACTTTCTTCACCTACTAGTTCAATTATTTATCTGATTATTGACTTTTTAAAGCATTGTCTCATCTGGTTATGGACGAGTGATTCCAAGACTTAATGAAACAACATATATGCATTTTGGCTTTAGCGCATTTGTTAATGATGTTTCCATTTATGTTTTGTTAATCCTAATACATTAATAGGTCTGATAGCTTTAGACTTAATATCTATGATGTTCGGGATATTTATATTATAAATATTGTCTATAATTTGCTGCTCTAGACATAAATACTGTGATCATATCTCCAATTAGAATGATTGGATTTATCTTTGAATTTTAATTGAATGATGAAATGCATAAGTTACTTCGAGATTTATCTTGCTGTAATTATGTGCAATTATAAGATCACATGGTTATATTCGTGTTTCCTCCTCTGTCATTAAATCTCAACTGTCAATACATGTTTTAAATTTATTTCTCAACTGTCAATACATGTTTTAAATCTCAACTGTCACAAAGTTCATTGCAGATTTCTCTCTTGGGTGTGGCAGTTGGGTGTTCTTCATTCACACAAATGCTTGGATACACCTCATGAACTAACAAACAAGTTAGCTTCTTCGTTTTTCTAGTTTCTGTCATTTACATATTAATGAAACCAGAATGTTTAGATTAGCTTTTGACTACCTATATATCTGTGTTTCATAGTTTATTAAGTTCAATATTAGTTAGATTTATAAAGAGAATTTACAAAAAAAATATTTGTATGTTCTTTCTTTATCTATTTCTCAAAAGAAAACTATTTATATTGATTTAGTAAGTTTCGATTAAAACCTTCAATTTGTAAATGATTACTATTATCTAAGTTTGTTTAGTTGCAAATGACTGTCATCTCATTGTTCAACTCATAAACATTGATTTAACAAGTAAATATGTGCTATCTTTATTCAACCCATCACATTGTGTTATGGTTGATAGATATAGACTTTCTTCACCCACTAGTTCAATTACTTATCTGATTATTTACTTTTGAAACATTTTAAGTTACCAGGCTTCTTCAAGCTACAACTTGAGAAGGACTCCTGGAGAGATAACACATGGTACATCTACCATGACAATACTAAAACCCAATTGAATCAAAATAGGTTATTTTTTCAAGGGAAACAAAACTTACAGATGCCACCTAATTACTAAATCATATAGATATAAATTACACCACCCCCCTGCTTTTTTTTTTATGTCTTTTGATTTTTTTGTCTTTTTCATATTACATAAAGATTTAAAAAGAATAAAAAATGCTATAATATAGTGAAGGAGATAAAGCCTCATGATCCCAATGACCACATGCCTCCAATGTTCTGATATAATGATCGTTGCATGACAACTGTCATGAAGGGTGACGACTAAGACTAGGGGCAACTTTCGATGACTCCACTAAATTAGGGTTTATGGTTCTAAGGATTATGTTCACTTGATTGCACTTGTTTCTTATGTTTCCAAGAGATACTTGTAGTTGGCAATGATAGGAAGAGAATTTATTATCCCCCTCAATGGGAGATGGACAACTGGAATTTGGATCGGGGTGTTGCCCCCAAACCCCCTGAAAAATGGGGGGTGGCAACGATGAGTCAAATTTCAACTATGCTATAAACCTCGTTTTTCATGAGCTTCTCTTGGTTTCGAGAATAGTTCATTCTCTACTAAACAGGGGAAACCACGTGAAGGTGGAAGCTCTAATTATGCCCCCCCCGCCCCCTCACATCACTCTCAATTTCCCTAATACCCAATCTATCTAGATTCAACAACTATAATTAAAAACGACATTAAGATTACATGAAAGAAAAAAAAAAACATAAGAGATCTATAGTACAAATCACTCACCACATGTAGGAATATCATTGATCTTCTTCTTCATCCAACTCATCAAATTTTGTATCATCATCTGGTATTTCAGAATCATCGTTGAATGGATTGGACATATCAACATCATCATCAGTACTGTCATAATTTTTGATAATACCATCATCAGATATAGCATCATCGAGAACATTATCATCTACATCATATGGTCGATCAACTTCTTCGAATTTGTCATATGATGATACACGATCTACCTCCTCATGTTCCTCTGTATCACCTTCTAGTTCTTGAATATCATCTTCTTCTAGTACATTATACTTTACAGGCCTTCCTCTTGGATCATATCTAACAACAAACGACCAACCTGGTTTACCGGGAACCTCACAATAGAATACTTGCTCACATTGGTTGGGAAGAACACAACTTTTTAGACCTGGCTCAAATGTACTTGTATTAACCATTGTCATGTTGAATAACAGTTCTTTCAGGATCATGTTCATTTATCCGTAAACGATACCATTTGACCTCAAACATAATTGTCTTGAAGGATTTGAAGTCACACTCAATTATATCATCCAAATATCCATAATATCTATTTTATGTTAGTCTTGGATGTTTTTCACTTCTAGAAGAAACATTAGTGACTTGAAACACTGCAGTTATCCCTGAATCTGTGGTTTTCTTCGTGTCATCCACGCTTTTGACGCGAAATTTTTGACCATTATACCACATAGCTTTGTGGTGATTCAACTACAATATTCCCGACAAGTACAAAATAAATTAATAATTAATAAACGTATTTAAACTTAATAAATATTAAAAATAATACATTAACATTTTGTATAATTACAGAAAGTGCGGGTAAATTTTTATATGCTTACCTGTTTATCTTTTAAACCATATGCTAAATCAATCTCCCTCTGTGTAAGATTGTGATCTTCATTACGACATGCTCTTTTAATTAATGTAGCCACCCCTTCCCATGATAACCTACCATCATGGTGTTCACATTGTTCTATCCATAGCTTCATCCAATCAAGATTGTTAGCAATGTATAAATGTAGTGCATCCCACACTCGACCAACTGCAATAAAAAAATATAAATTAGTAAGAATAATGAATAATAATAATTGATGGAGGTATAATATAAATTGAAGAAATACAATATAGATAAAAAAAAACAAATAATATAATACCTTTCACTTTCCTCATTTTACCATTTCTGACCAAGACCTCCACTTCACATATTTTGACGTTATTGACACCCCAAATGCAATGCATATTAATTTTCTTCCCTAAATCAGGAAGATAATCGCTAATATACACCAACGTTTGATATACCATATACCCCTCCACCATAGAACCCTCGGGACGTTCTCTTTATCTAACTAAAGACTTCAATGACTTCAGGTGTCTCTCCACCATCCACATTGACCTTTTGTGTACAGGTCCACACAATTCAATCTCCTCAACCTGGTGTATGAGGTAGTGTTCTTGCACATTGAAAAATGATGGAGGTAGATACTTTTGCATTTCACACATTAAACGAGGAATTTCTCTCTTCCAATATTTTATATCTTCCTTATGGATTTCTTTAGATGAAAACCACCTACAAATGTTACGAGAACAAAACATGTTTCAACAATGACAATATTGTATACATGAATATTACAAGTAAAACACATGCCATCAACAACTTCTACAATATTTTTATTACATATAAATAATAATATGTAATTCATCTGTCATTATTTACCTCATGTATTTTCCAATTTCATATATAACTTGTTTTACATTGTTGTCAAAGCTACCGGGCAAAGATAGAGGTAGCACATACTATAACAAAACAATGACACATTAATAAATTTATGATTTCATATTAACAATATATTTACAAAATTTAAAAATATTACATCGATTCTTACCAATACATAACAAATATACGAAATAAATTACCTTGATGAAGGTATGCCAGTCATGAGTTTTTAACCCGCCAAATTCACCTTTCTTTGTTAATATATTCTTGATGTTTGAAGCAAATCCTGTTGGAAATCTAATTTTTCAAATGAGCTATTTTACAACATTTCTTTCATCTTCTTTAAATAACCATGGGAGGCTATTTCAATCGACTCCATTAGTCCTATTTAAATCAATAATATTTAGCATTGCATGATTGGCTTCTTGAATGTCACTACAAATTTTAGAAATTTTTTCTTTGTCACACCTTCCATCTAAAATTCTCCACGACATTTCCGTTATGTTCTTCCCGATATGCATTGTGTCGAACAAAGGAGTTATTTCTAGCTTCTCATAGTAGGGAAACCTATTGAATTGTTTGGGGAAACTTTTCATTCCTCATGGAAGCAGATCAATGCATTGACGACCAACTATATGTTACATAAATGAAATTAACACAACAATTGTTAGATTATACACAATAGACATGAGAATTCAACACAATTAAAAAATGTAATATATTGCATACGATGATGAAGATTGACTTACATTGACGATTTGATATGTTATATTCCAACTTCCATAGGTGTGGTGTCATTCTTCATGGTTTTATCCCACTCTCCTCTTTCCCATTGAAAATATGTTTATCAGTATTTCAACACCTATGGTTCTTAGGGAGAAAGTGCCTATATTCATCAAGCACCTCGTTTCGTAAACTTCTTGAACGACGAGATCTCCTCCTAGGACCACAAACTGGACATACAAATTTACCCTTTGTTTGAAGACCTAGAAGATACGCATCAGTGACAACATTAGTTATATAACAAGCAATTATTTAAAAAACAAACATTATAATATCATCAACACCTAACTTATTTAAGTGCAATAGTGTGTTACATACCACAAAAATGTGCTAGTCCCGGTGCATCGTGAATTGTCCATGTAAGAATCCCATGGAATTGAAATCCTCTTTGACCTATTGGTCTAGAGATGTTGTACATAGTGATGTCGTCCCATAACTTTAACAACTCATTGACAAGAGGCTCAGTATATACATTCACATATTTCACTTGGTACTTACCTAAATGGTAAAAAAATACACATAATTACTACACCTTGTATACATATATGAAATTGTGCAATGAACAAGACAAATGAAATGTTAAAAATTAAAAAAAACAATATCGTTATAAAAATATACTTGGAACAATCATTGCCAACATTGTGTGCTCTCTCTTTATTGACATCCAAGGAGGAAGATTATTGTTTATAACAAAAACATGCCACACCGAGTAGATAGACCTGAGCTCACCAAATGGATTTACACCATCAGCTGCCAATGAAATCCTAACATTACGAGGTTCTTATTTAAAAATTGGCCATCTTTCTTAGATATTTTTATATAAAGAACCATCTACAGGCATTCCAAGAACATCATCTTCACTTCTATTCTGTACATGGTAATCCATAAACTATGCTATGTTCCAACATCTAAATAGTCGTTGCAGGCATGGAATTATGGGAATAGAACGAAGAACCTTGTGAGGCACCTTTTTTCTTAACTAATCAATTCGATATATACTGATTTGACATTGCAGGGAATTCGATTCAGATGCATAGTGTCCATAATATATGATGTGATCATTGGGGCATGCATCAATAGCCTGATATTCCATTCCAATTTCTTTCAGAAAGGCAGATAATTCTTGATATGTGCGAGGTAACTTATTTGGTGATGGTAAGAAATATTCACCTATCAACCTACAACAACAATATACAAAAAAAAAAATCAATAATGAAAATTATATTAATCATTATAAATATTGCATCGTTAATTTAGACATCAATTGACACTGAAAATAAAATAAATAAAAGTTGAAAATTGCATAAAACTATAAAATTATGTTTTTTACCTTAGGATCTGTGTCATACATGTGTTTGACAAACCATTTGATACCTTCAATTTGACCAACAACATTACAACAGAGAGAACACTTTTTTGTGTGCCTTCATATAGGGATTCAGTGGCATTTTGAAGGATAGGTTTATCCAAAATATATTCATCATCATTGTCCTCATCACTATCATCATTATCATCCCGCAAGTTGTCCTCCTCCAAGTTGACATCATCATCCATTGGAGCATTATAAATGTCTTGGATCAATCTATTTGTCCCATCATCATCAACTGTATTATTAATATCATCATTTTCCATAGGAATAACGTGATCATCATTATCCACACGATTAAGTTCAGCTTGTTCTTCAATATTATCTCTATGAAAACGTCTCCTGATAGGCGACATCACATTATTAGGATGATCTTTCTTTAATAAAAACAATAGAAGTAATAAAATACAATTAGAGTATATCACAAATATTATTTTGAAATATAAATTAAAAAAAAACGATTATTGTATAATACCCTTAAAGATCTATAGTAACTAATTACTTACCATGGGACGATATTCATTGCCCCCTTCAATGTGCCCATTCTCCCTACAATGTTTTTCAACTATTTTTAAAGGTAGTCTTCTTTCATTAAAACCCCTGCATTCACAACAAGGGCAATAACATTTCCCATCACCATGAATCACCATTTGTTGCTTTAACATAACAAGCAATCTTTTCTCGTCTAGAGTTGACATTGTAATTACCTATTACAACAAATCCATTGAAACATTATAATTAAAATATACAAATCTATTCAAATAATTTGGTATATATTTAGATATTTGTAATGAAAATTATACAGCATGTTAAAAAAAATAAGGGACAAAGCATGAAACCTAAAATCAGCTAGAAAAATTAAGGAACAAAGCATGAAACCAATGCATTTGATATCCAGCGTACAACACTGGCTATTTGGGAATCTAAATGACACTTGGTTATAAAACAACACATTTACCTACACATAAACATCCAAACATAAATTAATCTTCTAATAATATCTTTGTTGCGATCCACCTACTATTATGTTGTCAAAATTGAGGAACAAAATTGATAGAAGTGCAAGAAAGAGTTTGGGGAGAAAAATAAATCATGACATAAGAAGCGTAAAGGAAACTTTAATTCTCATAAAAAATGATGATGTAAAGAAAATTAATTTGAATACAACCAATCAAAGCTGGCAAGCAATTCCCTGGCATGAAAATGACAAACGGTACACTATGTTAGTGATAAAAAATAACTTGCTAATGATTTCCAAATCACATGATAAGACGAGAATTAAGAAGAAGAATCCTTTTCAATTTCTTCAGATTTAAAGGCTTAGAGACAAGCTCTTAAAGATGGTATTTCAATGTATAAATCGATTTTCTTCTTAAATTAAACCTAATTTTATTTTAGGGTTTTCGACGGCTTAGTGGAAAATTTGACAGTGTAGTGAGCCGCCGAAATCTTTGACTTTCAACATCTAAAGGGAAAAACGCAATACCAATGAGCCGTCGAATGTGTTGAAGAGTCTAGAATTTAATTCTTTCTGCCCAAATCACATTTTTCGAGTTCCAGAACATTTGGGAATGGTATCAAATTAAAGATAATAATTATTAGAAGTTAAATCATCCTCCTCATTAAGTTTTGAAGACATATGGCGAAAGAAGGAAGCCAAATGACATTTCTATTTTTGACAGAAATCGCCCAACTGTCAAACAGAGATCTCGAACCAAAATTCAAATAGGCAATTGCATGGGAACCAAAATTCCACAATTACTACTACCTTTATTGATGAAATAAATGTTCACTTGCATCATCAAGGAGGACCCCACTAGATGATTAGAGTTCCCATTACAATAAGCTTCACAAGACATCTCATTACCTTGATTTTTCTTCATTTTTTAGTTTCTATCTAATCCTGTAGGAACTCTCTTGTGAAAAAACTTTATAGTAGGTTGAACCTTGTAGTAAGCCTTATTACAATTATTTCTTTCACACTACATCTACTATATAGTCCCTATTTAATAGATCTGGCCTCAGTACATAGTAATATATCTATCTATATAAGGGAGTTAGGGTAGGACCCTAATAGATTCACATGGTTAATTTTTTTGTGAAGACTTGATATGAAACATTAGATAGAGATATTAGTTTGAAACTACTAAATAAAATAAAATTAGTTTCCTTTTAGATGAACGTGGAGAACAGAGAGTTCATCCCTCCTCTAACCCATAACCTTTGCCCAATGATTTCAAACATTCTATAATGGTAATTTTTAATGATGTAACAACATATGTTATAGAAATAGATGCAAAATCCATTGATTCTAATAAATTTATTTATCCCCATTTCCAAATGCTATAGGTTTTTTTTCAATATCTTTATAATTTTTTGTAATTGTATGGAACATTACAGAGTATGGTGTTTCTCTTGGGAAGCCTCCCTATAGATTTTTAATATGATTGAAATACATTCTCATGAGTCAATATTTCATTCTTAATCATTTTGATATTTTTTTCTTAAAACAAAGGATGGAGACTAAAAAAATAGTGATTTCCAGGCATGTGTAATGATTTCCCATACCTATATATGTTAGAGGCAAATACAATTGAACCTAAAGGGAAGAGGTTTATGATGCTTCCCATAGGATATCAAAAGATAAATGGGTTTATGAGACAATTACATGGAAGGAAAGATACCAAGTTGGATCCTAAGATTGTCCTTTAAGAAAGAAATTTCAAAAAAACATGTCTAAGTCTCATTATCATGTCTTTTAATGTGCATTTTCCTCTTCTCTAGCACTAGTCGATGAGATCTGAATCTGGAATAATTTCCTATTCCATTTCCTTACTTAGATCCATTAGAAATACTACTTGATTTTTAATTTGTCTAACATTGGACAAGGTTTAATATATTAATAAGAACCTTCCTTCATCTATTAGTTCGTCCTTGAATTTTGTTTGGGACTCCCAACACTATTGTTTCCTCTACATGTTCTTAGGTGTATAAATCTTAAATATTCTCATGAATATGACTGTAAATAAGTCTTCAAAGATATTGAAAAACTAGATTGGACTATTACCTCATCTAGTAGATCCAATTCCTATGGGTCTGAGAGAGTGCATATTCCTCTAGACAAATCTTTGTCATATATACTAATTTGATTCCCTTTTTTCCAAATGATATTTTGAATAAATTTCATGTCATTATTTCTCATCTTGGTGTCTTGTCAAAACATTATTTTCATACTATGATTGTGAATTAACATCGTTACTCCATCTTGTTTCATTATAGTTTCTAACTCCTTTTAGATATATATCTTCACATTAAGGGTTTTAATACGTCAATTCAAGGAAAACATAATAATTTAATGGATCACTAGATATTCATGAGGTAGAGATATGCAAAGTATCAGATAGGAGTTTATTTTAGGGTTTTCGGTGGCTAAGTGGCAAATTTGACAGTGTAGTGAGCCGCCGAAAGCTCTGACTTTCGGCGGCTAAAGGGAAAAACGCAAGACCAATGAGCCACTAAATGTGCTGAAGAGTCCAGAATTTAATTATTTCTTCCTAGATCGCATTTTTCAAGTTCCAGAACATGTGGGAATGGTATCAAATTAAAGATAATAATTATCAAAAGTTAAATCATCCTCCTCATTAAGTTTTGAAGACATATGGCGAAAGAAGGAAGCCAAATGGCATTTCTATTTTTGACGGAAATTGCCCAACTGTCAAACAGAGATCTCGAACTCCATGATCTTCACCTGCAGACTGGAAAGTAATGCTAAGAGGGTAAATTCGACCTACATTGATCTTACTTGTCATATCCTTTTTTGATTATATTCAGTTTTAATTATTTTCAGATCCATTTTTATAGGATCTTGAAATTGTGAAAAGTGGATAAACCATAAAATATTTCTAAGGAGTTAAAATAAACCATAAAATCTGATTTAAGGAGTGAAAATAAACCATAAAATAGTTCAATACCACCAAATTACTAAATCACACAGAAAATTTTTAAGTACTGACCTTCAAAATCTCAACTATGTAGAGTCTAATCAATTCAATGTTTCTCTTCTTGAAAGAGAATTGAAATCAAGATTTCATAAAAAACCAGAACACCATTGCATCAGAACACCATTTCATAAATTACTCACGCAACTGTAGAAAATAATTTTCGTAACTATAGCACATTTTTCATAACTGAGATATATATAGGATTGATTTCGTCGGTCTTCCGACGAATTTGATCAAATTGACCAAACAATAAGTCAATGACCATTTGATTCTCACACGTGCCATAGTTGGTCGTCATAACGAATAAAGTTGGAATGTTTGTCTCTATAATGACCAACATGGAATGTTGGTCGTTAGAGTGGCAAATAGTTGGAACCTGAAAAAAAAAAAAAAGTTAGTCCAAAAAAATCAAAACAATTACGACAAAATTTTAAACCGTTGTAATATTTCGTTGTAATTTCCACCCAATGTAGTAGTGACATTTTTTAGCATGTAAGAAGACATGAGATGTCGGTGAAGTAAATGCATTATTTTTGAGAGAAGTGGTAAGGTTACATGGGCTATTGAGGAGTATTGCCTCAGACTAAGACACAATATTTCTTGGTTACTTTTGAAGAACGCTTTGGAAAAAAATGGGTTCTAAGTTGTTATGCAATTTGGCCTATAATCCCCAAACAAATGGGAAGACCGAGGTGGTGAAACAAAGTTTAGGAAACTTATTGAGAAGTTTGAGTGGTGAAAATCCTAGTCAATGGGATTTAGTTTTGGCACAAGATGAATTCGCGTACAATGATTCAGTGAATATCTATAGGGAAGAACCCATTTCAAATTGTGTATGGAAGGTCACCTAAAGGGGTGGTAGATTTGGATGATTTATTAGATCTAGGAGATAAAAGGAGTGTTGATGCAAGTGATTTTGCAGATAGTATGAAGGAATTGCATGAGCAGGTGAAGTAGAAACTACAAGCAAGCAATAACCAATATAAACAGAGGAAAGATCTATGATGGAAGCATAACATATTTAAATAAGGTGATTTAATAATGACTCACTTGAGAAAGGAAATATTTCCCAAAGGTACCTACAACCAACTTAAGTATAAGAAAATAGGACCATGCAAAATCTTGAAGAAAATTTCTGATAATTCTTATCAATTGGAACTATCGGACAAGTTTGATATATCTCCAACATTCAATGTTGTTAATATGTATGAGTTTCATGAAGGAGAAAAATGTGATGATGAAGGTACTCTGTATGGATGGGAACAATGGTTACCAATCAAGCAAGTTGAAGAAGTGGAAGAAATTTTGGCCACAAGGATTGGTAGAAAAACTCACAACAAGGAATATCTGGAATATTTAGTCAAGTGGAAAAATAAAGAATATGAGGATGCATTGTGGGTTTCTGAAAAAGAACTAATATTCCTACGAAAAACTTCATCCTCTGGAGAAATAAACACATGAGATGGGAGCTCATGCTTTTATTACCAAGGGTGTCTGATGCAGGAGCATCTTTGGTTATGGAAAATCTTCATCGCCCAAAAGCATTTCAATTATGTACAAGTTCAATTAGGATGAATAAATATGGTTTCAACTCTACTTTCTAACTCGTGTTATGACTTCTTGTTACAAATAACAGTTTTGCGAATCATACCCAAATGACGAATGACAGTGTTGTGACTCATACCCAAATGATGAATGACATTGATGTGACTCCTATGCTGCAACTACATGCTACAGGAAATATGTTGAAACTCCACACTATAGGAAATGTTTTGCGACTCCACATTACATGAAACGTGTTGCAACTCCATGCTACAAGGAATATGTTGCAATTCCACTCCAAATGTCTCAGGAAGATAAAATGACAAGTGACTATCATTGGTGAAAGAAGAGGAAACAAAATTTGAATTGGGAAATGACTGGGCAGAGAACAATCATGACTTTTCATCTCCTTAGTGGATGGAAAAAGATTGATAAGAGAAGCATTGGGGATAAAAAGGGAGAAAAAAAGAGTTGAAGGGGTTGATCATTTTAGTGAAGAAGTGAAACGAGATTCACTGGGGTTGATTGAAGTGGTCCAGATCGCCACAAAGAGCAAGATCGAGAAAAGACTGTATCAGGTGATGAATAATTGTATCTATTAACAACATTGTAAGCATAGGAGTTCTGAAATAAATGATCAAGCTAATGATTCATAGCATGTTTGTGTTCTTGTGTTTGTAATCAAATTCTTCTATTTCTGTCGTAAAATAAGAGTAAATGAAATTTCTGCTAAATGTTCAAGAAATGAATTTCGTTGTGCATTCTGAAGGAAAAGCATGGTCCTGTAGGTGTTACAATTGCTGCAAGGTATTGCTACTGCATAAAAATCTCCCCATTTCTTCCTAAGACACAACATAGGTGGAAGAAAACAATTATGAAACTAGAGCCTCCTTAACCATGAGAGTGAGGTGAGAGAGCTTGGACATGTTTTGTGTGTAGTCCAATATTCGTCTTCAAAATTTGTGAAAATCAACACCTCCATGAGTTTTCTTGTTTGCTACTTTTTGTGTCTTTCATTATTAAAAAAATCTATGAAGAATGGGATGAAAGGGAAATATATTTAGATTTCACTAGATCTATTATGAAAGTGGGGACACAAGGGGCCGATATAGATGAAGTGAAATGGTGAATGATGGATGGAAAGATAGGTGTGTAGATGAGGAGGTAGCGCAGCAAAGGGGAGACATGATGCTACCTTAGGAACAAGAAGAGAGTGTGTGAGCTCAATAACTTCTTTGGGCTTATTCTATTATGATGGATTAGAGATATCAGTTGTGGGAATATAAACGAGATCAACCATGGGAAAAATTCAGGAATGATGGTGAAATGGAACATACTTGGATGGTGTAGTGGATAGAGTTGTGGTGGAACAAATAGAAGGGTGGAAATCAAACATACCATTGGTGACTACTATCCTTTGGAGCACCATTTTTTTAGGATGTAGACCCATATCTTTCCACCAATTTGATGGAATAATAATAATTTTGTCTTCAATGGAAAGGTCATATAGAGTATTGGATGAGAAGTAGGTAGAGAACTTTGACTGGCTTCTAGGGCTTGTATGGGGAGAGTCGTTAGAGTAGCATTTGATGAAGCATACAGAGTTTTTGGTAGTGTTATGGTGTCAAAAATGGGGGAGGCACCATTGAGTAAATCCCTTATGATTGTTTAGAAATGATTTCGATGATGAAGGATACCATCCTAGATTGTAGTTGCTGTAGCCAAGGGTTGGTCAATGTAAACCACCTGAGATGGATAAAAAAAGTTGTTTTACAAGGAGATTATAAGGTGTTTTTGTTGTTTAGATAGATTCTTCTTTGTATAGAGAGAAAATATGCTAACAATGACATGGGAAGTAGATAAAATTGATTAATGAACCCATGGTACAAGGGAGAAAAAATGAACATAAATCATTGGGTGTAGGAAAATGAAAAGGGATGTTTGGAACATGAGATCAAAGTGGAAATGGTGGTGTCAAAGGCATGTGAGTAGGGATGGGTATGGGGGAAAAGGAAAAATAATGATAGGCTCAAATAGTTTTGGGCCTAGGTGAACACAAAAATATAGTGCCGACCATAACCTAGAGTTCAACAAATAGTATGATTGCCAAAATATCTACGAGAAACAAACCTATAAGGTGTTGTGTGCTTTTTCCTTAGTATAGTAGGCCTTGAATTTATTGGTAAAAGACTGGATTATATATGCAATTATGGTGGTGATTGTTGTGTAAATAGTGAAATGTTGTGACTATAGGTTATTAGAATGGAGATATAACAAGTTATTATAACGCTTTAGATAATGGATGGAATTGAGGTTGTGGATGTGGTCTCTTTGGTCATGGTAGGGGATTTTAGAGTAATGAAAAACAAAATAATAGAAAAGATATTTCCTTTTGGATGCATGGCCAATACCTTACACCTTAAAGAAAGGGTGGTAGTGATTTGGTGATAGGGAGAGCTAGAAAATTGTAGCTCTATGAGGCCAAGGTTGTGGTAGGGGTAGGGTAAGAGGAAGGGGGTTTTTCTTTGGTGAAATTATCCTCCACACTAAATATCTAGCTATGTCTAAAGAAAATGGAATATTTCTAATGAAAATGGAGGAAGAATGCATAAAATAGTGGAAAAACTATATATAAGGGATTTCTAATGTATATGAACTTATGTTGGATGGTATGGCTCGAAGCAAGGCTATTGAGTAGATCTTGTGTTGTTGTAATGTGTTTGCATGGATGTAGAAGGCAATACAAGAGTAGAATGCCAAGTGAA
The DNA here is from genome assembly GCA_032191745.1 of Picea mariana. NCBI lineage: Eukaryota > Viridiplantae > Streptophyta > Pinopsida > Pinales > Pinaceae > Picea > Picea mariana. The sequence goes on from JASDQU010099949.1 coordinate 161,105, forward strand.
CCAATCAAGTGAAACATAGAGGGGAGCACCGTCGACATTGGGTGGACACTATGAGATTGTTGAGTTTGAGTGGATGGGAAATATGATTGATAGAAATTGTTACTGAAAAGTGTTGTTAGGTTGGAGGTGAGGACCTCAAAACAACTTGGAGCAAAGAATATTCTGGGTGGGAATTCAATCCAAAAGGAAATTGAGTTGGAATTTAGGAGTCTAGGGTGGAGGTGTAGACCTCAAAGGAGAACCCATAACTAAAATGAAAGAAGATTTTGGGTGATGTGTGCAAGCCAAAAGAACCAAATCCTAAAGTGAAGGCACCTAGGATGGAGGTGTGATCCCCAAGGAACCTAGTGCCGAAAATGAGGTAATTCTAGGTGGGTGGGTGGGCCAAAAAAGAATCAGAATTTCGTTGTTAATGAGACCTTGATAAAAGTATTTGATGCAAAATGATAAGCTGACGTAAAACTATATAAAAAAAAATGAGACTTACAAACATAACACACACCAAAATATAAGATTAAAAAACAAATCAATATATTTACTTCTCTAGAATAAATGAAAAGCTGACGTAAAGCTATAAAAAAAAATAAGACTTACAAACATAACACACACCAAAATATAAGGTTAAAAAACAAATCAATATATTTACTTCTCTAGAATATTCCTTTATATAGTATTTTACAAAGGATCAATTTAGTTATTATTTGATATACTGAATTTTAATTACTAGCAATAATTTGACATAGTCAATTTTAATTGCTAAAAAAATGTTAGAATTGCAAAACATTAGAGGTCTTTAGTATCTTTATTAACCTACCATTAAATCACAATAGTAAGTGTTAATGCTTGTTAAATGTGACATATTGCCTTCCATTTTTTTCATAAAAACAACATGACAATTGTCTTTTCCATTAAAAAAAGAAAATATTAAAAACAATTCTATTAAAATATGTTAAATTAACACAATAAAACATAATATCCATCTTGTTATCCTAAAATAATGAAATATTTTCAAAAGAAATTAAATTCAAATTAAAACACCTATCTATAATTCTTCCTCCTTACCATCATGAAGTAACATTAGAAGCAAAGAATAAACAATAAACAATCATATATAAATAGTGTAGTTATATTCTCTCTTTATGTGTTGTTATAATAGTGAAGGCTCACAAACCACTATGTGTTTCCATAACTATTAAGGAAAATTTGGAGGCAACCTTGATCTGTTGTTTTTCAAATCTTATTATACACTAATAGATTTAGATCTACCCAAGGCTTATTATTTTATTGGTCTATTCTTAAGGAAAACCATATTTCATATAACTCTTCCATAGTGTAGATTTCATAGATCTAATGATCTAATGTGTGTAGTGTTGTATGGTTTCTGGTTGCTTAGAAACCATGTCAAGACATTTTTATAGATCTACCCAAGGCTTATTATTTTATTGGTCTATTCTTAAGGAAAACCATATTTCATATAACTCTTCCATAGTGTAGATTTCATAGATCTAATGATCTAATGTGTGTAGTGTTGTATGGTTCYTGGTTGCTTAGAAACCATGTCAAGACATTTTTAAACCTACTTTAAGTCACAAGTTAGTTCTTATACCAAATAAGGATCTCTCGTATGATTTAAGACAACTGACTATTGTGGGCCATGTCACTACTCAACAAATCTAGGTCTTTAAACTCTAAATGTCATATTTAAGTGTTGAAGAAAAGGATAAACAAAGTTGAGGACAATAATGGCGACAGACTGGAATAAAAAGGTTGTAACTTCAGAGATCAAAGGCCTAATCCATTAGGCATGAAGTTTCATTCAATAGGGCACAAAAGATGATAATGGAGGGTGGAAAAAAAAGATAAGAACACTAAACCTCAAGCTTGATAGTGAGTCCCTCTGAGAATGGGATGAAGAAAGAATGATTTTACTGGGCATCTAAACAAGGAATCTAACTAACGAAAAAAAATAATTCCTGAGCTAAGCATGACAATGAATTCAACCGTAAAACATTTTCAAAATAAACTGTAATCAGTCTATGATGAAAAATAGTGGTAGTTGTACCAAATTATTGTTCTTAACACATATAAATACTAAGATAAAATCAAAAAAAGCTTAACACAGAAAATACATACTAGAGAAAACATGGCTTTGTTTGAGATGAGCTATGGATCTATGAATTAATCCTTCAGATCAAATAAAATTACAACAACCACAAGGTCTTCATTATAGAGAACACATTCCTCTCATTGCCAAAATTATTTTCTAACCCGCTAACTCCCTTCAATAGTCTTCATTTTCTTCCTATATGGTCTTCAGATCCTAGCTTGATGCCTTCAAATATGGAGCAGACTGATTTATTTTACCAAAAATAATCCTGAAGATAGTTATGTACTCTTTTGACGATCAACAGTGATACTGGACAAATGTAACAATAACTCAATCTTCCTCTTCCTCTGTATTCTTCCGTAGTTCATATTTTCAGGAAGTATTATGAAAACAATGGAGACATGAAACTGATGGATGCGCTTGAATTAGAAGCCACTTCTATATTGATTCTTTTTAATGATTAATGAGGTTTGGAGACCAAGGTAAACCTGTGATAATCATTAAAAATGCCATTGTGCAAATCTGTTCAATGAGAGTTGGTCCCGAGCATTTTATTTGTTGAGGATTTTACCAATATGGCAGCACACGAAATATGGGATTATACACTTCAGGAAAACAACCAAATCTTTCAAAATTTTCACTATTTTTAAAATATGCTCACGAGTCACCCAATTTGGGTTATCCCACACAAAATCCATGTTTTAAATTTTTCTGATTCTTCTTCGTTGCTTCAGAAAACATGCCCAAAATTCACTGCCTGGAAACTGCTGCGTGTTCGTGGGGGGTCCCTTGGTAGTTTTGAAAATCATATAGAGGGGGGACACAATTGTCGAGTTGCTGCCACATAATCTTTTACCAAACCATGGTTAAGTTTCCCCCCTCCCCCCTCTTGTCTGGTTAAATGTCGAGCTCACTGGTGGGTGCAATTACATTGGAACCGTTGATCTCTGACCCTTGGATTTCTGCCTTCTAATATCTCCTTCTATTTGGAAATGGAAAAAATAAAACCATTTTATAAATGAATTTTACATTAATGAAGAGAAATTTGGTTTGATTTTATGATTAGGTGAAAGGGTGTTTGGCTTTATATGCATGAGTAGACACATAAGATATGAATAGGTGGAGATATATAGTGTGAGTGGGCCTAATGATTAAGAACATGTGTTTCTTCCTAAGAGGTCACATGTTCAAATCCAAAGGGGGTGGTAGGGTATGTATACCTTCGTAGACTTTACCAGTAAAATCATTGGGCGGAGAGACCTTAAAAATAGATTATTATTATTATTATAAAGTTAAGAATTTTTTTAATAAAAAACCCATATGAAAAAGAAAGTGAAATCTTTGGATGACATGTTTTTTAATAAAGAACCCATATGAAAAAGAAGGTGGAGTAAAGAAAGTGAAATCTTTGGATGACATGGAATAGGCAGGTTTCTGGATAAGTTTTTGAAATTAACAAGAAACAAATTTGGTCGAGTTAATTTTTTTACAACATTAGGCTCCAATTGGGGATGTTGTTTCCCTCTGAGGCACTAAAGAACCGTATACCACATTCCTTTATCTATTTCTTGGAAACATGCCTCTATCCATTTCTACAATCTCTGAATTAATAAATCATATAAATACCTGTAAATGCCCCAAGTTCGCTCTAAAAGTGTTTCTTCTGATATGAAACCCTGCTTATTCATACTGAAACAAACCAACTATACAAATTGTAAACCAAAGCTTCTCTACTGCTGAACATAAACTGAAATAATGCTCAAACTAAAAACTTATTTATGTGCAAGCTTCGTATTCTAATAAGATGTACCAATCTAATCAAGTAAGGAGACATTTCCAATGATACTAGGTAAGAAACTTTATAATGGAATAAACTTCTGGTTTGCAATTGTTTGAGAAAGAACAAAAATATAATATCTACAATAAGAATTTTAGTGGAACCTTGCACTTACAGTCACAAATTGGTATTCTTCTGAAACCTATGACTTCCAACATATTGGACAATGCAGACTCCATCCAAACAATTATTGGATCTTCAAAAGTATGAAAGATTTTTTTTGATTGACCATAAAATTTTCTTCCTTATCCGTTGTGAATATATGATTCTTTTGTATACAACTATACTATTCTTGTGTGATCTCTATATTTTCTGATGTATTGTTATTACATAAATTATCTTGTTCTCCTTGAAACAACTCTTGAATATCATAGGTTTCATAGCAGTTAAGAGAAGAAAAATCTTCTTGAATTTGTTGACATTCTTCTTGGGCAAACAATTATTTATGAAACAACTCTTGAATATCATAGGTTTCATAGCAGTTAAGGGAAGAAAAATCTTCTTGAATCTGTTGACATTCTTCTTGGGCAAACAATTATTTGTAAGAATTGATGTCAACAAGATTATTATATAAATCAGAGGTTAGAAACATACTTTTTGAAACTACCAAACATACTGCTAATGGATCCTCAAAAGTATGAATAATTATTTCTTTTTGTTCCCTATAACTGAGATGCTTTTGCATTTCATATGTTTTCATGATCAAGATGAACTGTTCAACTCGTGATTCTCGTTCATTATTGGCAAGATTTATATTTTTAGAATCAAGGAACATTAGTGCCTCTATCTGAAACTCTTCATTCGAAGCACCATATACACCATACATTGGTCCAACATAAAAAATTGTTGAATATGGTGCTTCGGAAATCTCCTTATCTTGAATTTGTTCATAATTCTCTTGGATAGAAAAGTTTGAATTATGAGACCCTTGAAATATATTTTCATGACCTTCAACAACACAATATTGATTTTGATCAAAAGGTGTAAAATAAAGCGTTGTCTCTTCTTGAAAATTTTCATGAATATATCCATGACTAAGATCTTGTTCAGATTCATAATCAATAAATTCTCTTTCTTCGTCAGGAAAATCACTTAAGAAATTTATGAAAAAAACAATTTCCTAGTCATTCACCTGTTGTTGACATGGAATAGTTGAAGACTCTTTTTGTTCCTCAGCCATATGAAATAAAGAAATATGCATATATTATTTGTCTTGTTCATATTCTTCTCTCTGCTCCTCTATATTCATATCCTCATCCTTTATTTGACTAGACAACGTCCCACAATCCCATAGATTTTTTTCAATCTCCTCAACATTTGTAAACATCTGTTGCAAAGTTGAAGATTTCCTTTCTATGATATAAAAGGAAAAATCAAGATGATGTGCTATGGCATAGTAAATTTTGGCAGCAGTTTCAGAAGGTCAAATATCAACAAGAAAATTGTGATAGGCATTTTCAAATCTTCTGTTAAACTTTGTAACATTTTCATATTTCCTTCTTTTAATAGCATAAAAATATGTTAAATACAGATGATGAGATTTCCTCTCATCCCATTCGTACAATAAAACATCATGAAAATCAGTCCAAGAACTAATGGAATCAACTGCTAAATATTTAAACGATCTTCTTACCTCTCCTTCTCAAGATAGGATGAACAACCTCGTAAATACATCCTCATGTTGAATATATAAGCAATATGTGAAATGTTTGAAGGCTTCCATATGATTTTTTGTTGAAAACTAATCTTTTCCATTGAATTTAAGAAGATATTTGAAAATTTTAAGAGGTAAATCATGAAGGACATATGGAAGCTTCAGAGGTTTATATCTATTAATAACCTAGGGATGGATTCTTGCAGGATTTTCAGAAGGTATACTACTGATTGTAGGAGTTGTTATATGAGCTTCCTTCTCAAATGTTTCACAAGATTGTTTTTCTATTGGAGGAACATGCATATGAGTTACTGGTTCTAGACACTCTTCAACAGATATAGATACAATAAACTTATCTAATTGAGGAATGTAAGAGGAAACTAGGGTTTATGTTTCCAAGAACGAGGATGGGGTTTTGAAACTATGATCCTCTAAATGTACAAGATAGAAGATATTTTTTTTTTCAAATGTATAAGAAATAACAACAGAGGACCAATCAATAGATATGAAATTTCTTAAAAGAATCTTTCCATTTGGTACCTGATTAATTTGAAACAATTCTTTATTTCTTTATCAAAAAGACTTGCTTCGTAGAGGAGTCTTTGATCAATTGATTGGAAACATAGTGGAGTTTCCACATGAATGATACAACAACCTTTGTGCCTAATCCTTGTCACATTCAAGGATGAGATATAATCTTCATAAAACCCCGGGGAAAGATCTCAAACCTTCTTTCCCTGACAACAACACCAAAAAGATGTTGTAACTTGAAATGGTTCATGGTTGCATAGAAACCATGCCAAGACATATTTAAACCTACTTCAAGTCACAATATAGCTCTTAGAATAGAGAGGGATCTCTCATATGATTTAAGACAACTAATTGCCCACTGTTACTAAGAAACAACTCTCAGTCTTTAAGCTCTAAATGCCAAATTTGAATGTTGAAGAAAATGATAAACAAAGTTGATGATAATAATGGAAGCAAACTAGAATAAAAATGTTGTAACTTCATAGATCAAAGGCCTAATTCATTAGGCATGGAGTTTCATTCAACAAGGAACAAAATATGATAATGGAAGGTGCAATAAAAAGAGAAGAACACTAAACCTCGGGCCTAACAATGAGTAAAGAAGTCCCTATGAGGTTGGGATGAAGAAATAATGATTTTACTGCACATCTAAACAATGAATCCAATAAAACAAAAGAGTGCCTGAGTTCAGCATAAGAATGAGTTCAATAGTAAAACACTTGCAAAATAACCCGCAACCAGTCTCTAATGAACAACAATGGTGGTCATACCAAATTACTATTCTTAACGCATATAAATATGACTGCAAATTAAAGATTAATTAAGAAGAAACTAAGATGAAATTAAAGAAACATTTTAACACATAAAATAAGAGATAAAATATGGCTTTGTTTGAGATGAGATATGCATCTATGAATTAATCCTTAAAATAAGAGAAAATTACAACATCCCCTAGGGATTCATTACAGAAAACATAGTCCTCTCAGTGCCAAAATTATTTCGCAACTTGCAAAACCCCTTCAATAATATTCATTTTCTTCCTATATGATCTTGAGATTCTATCTTGATGACTTCAAATATGGAGTTGACTGATTTGTTTTACCAAAAATAATCCTGAAGAGCATAATGCTTGAAAAATATTGGACACCTCTGATTGATGTGTTGTCCTTCTTTTTGCTAACAAACTAATATAGACAAAGATCTCAAGTCCACTTTTTCCTCTGATGAATAAATAAAATGTGCCTTCATAATTACTATGCATTAAAGGTTGATCGCTCTACACAAATATGAAAAATATGCATCATCAATGGTTTTTTAAATATTTCTTTTTGCCATTTGTCATCTCTTGGACTAAATTTTTGTTGGATAGAATGTCCAACTTGTTCTTCAAATTTTCACCATCATAATTGGAAATAAAACAAATTTTTCCCCTTTAAAGTGAATTTGTGAAGCTTTCAATCCCATCGCTACTAGACTGAAAAGGATTATTGTCATCTTCCATGTCTTCATCTAATAAAAGATCAATATCCCAACCTTTCTCTTTAATTCTGATAACACCTTTGTTTGTAGCCATTACTATGAGATAAACATAGAGACTATGAACAAACTATTTGCATGCAAATAATTATGTACTATTTGTTGATCAACAATGATACTGGACAAAGGTAAAAAAAACTCAATCTTCCTCTATATTCTTCAGTAGTTCATATTTATAGGAATTATTATGAAAACAATGGAGACATGAAAATGATGGATGCGCTTGAATTAGAAGCCACTTCCAGATTGACTCTTTTTAATGATTAATGAGGTTTGGAGACCAAGGTAAACTTGTGATAATCATAAAAAATACCATTGTGCAAATCCATTCAATGGAAGTTCATCTTGTGCGTTCTATTTGTTGAGGATTTTAGCAAACTGGCCGCACACGAAATATGGGCTTATACACTTCAGAAAAACAACCAAATCTTTCAAAATGTTCACTATTTTTATGTTGGAGATACTTCACACACACCTAGGATTTATTTTTCCTAAGATTTTCCCTATGTTTATTAGTCATTATTCAATCTCCTATAGTTTAGGTAAAATATTCCTCTAGGAGAATATTCTCTTCAATTCACACTTCAGTTTGATCAATTGAGTGGAGTCTAGATGCCACTTTGGGATCATCACTATGCAACATTGGGATCATCACTAGTTAATGTGCATTGACCTTGGGATCATCACCAAACTAACACATTACTCATGATTACATGATATCCTCCTCTCTTCACTATGTTTCAGTCAATTAACTGAATATTGAGAGACTAGTTAACTCAGACTAGGTGTTAGTTCACTTTGATAACCTTCTGAGAGACTAGACTAGCTGGCAATTTACTCCCGTAACTATTGGTGTGTGTCTAGATCACTCTAGACCACTACTATGGTGCATTGGATTCTCCTCCAGTGCCCATTAGTTGATTTATACAGAGTATATCATGTGTAAATTATCATTCATTCGTTTTGTTAATGAGAATTCTTCCATTCTTTCTCCCCTGCTTCTCTTTTCTCATATTTTCTATGCAAATTGTGTGTGTCATTTGCTATCTATATATATTCTGTGTAGGTTCAACACATTTACATGGTATCCAAGTCGACAAATTGCTAGGGAAAAGACACACCATATTATTTTTGTAGATATTGAAGATTGAAGACAACGGAAAAATGGAATTTCCAAAATAATTCATTCTTACACCATACAATTTCTTTGCCTGGAAGGAGAAGATGATAATGCATCTTCGAGGCAGAGGATTATACAAGTTAACCATGAACACAAAAACAAAACCAACATCATCCATAGAAAAATACAAGTATCTAAATCGAATGGATGGAGCGTTTGGAACTATTTGCAGTCTCATTTCTCCTGAACTCCTCTTTCACATATCCTCCTGTAAAACCCCCAATGAAGCCTGGACCATGATGGAAGGGATTTTTGGAAAACAGGACGAGTTGAGGGGACACATGATCAAGGTGGAATTTCTCACTTTGGATCCAAAACCTTTGACAATCTCCAAGATTTCTTTACCAAATATAAGGACATGTTGTCGCAACTCAAGGCTTGCGGGGTTGATAAATCTGAGGAGAAACAAATGGTTCTTACCATTCTCTCCAAAATTGGTCTAGAATACTCAGTGTTTGTATCTCCATTTCATTCAGTTAGGATCACCTCTGGATCCACCTAGATGATGCCCTCTCTTGAGGCCTTTATCGAGTCTTTGACACAAGAGCAAAACAAGCTCAACAATATGGGAAAAATCAAAGGCCCAAAGGTGCATGCACTTACTGTGCAAGATGGTAGAGGTTATCAATACCAGAAATATAAATACAAAGAAAAAAGGAAAGCACATGCAAATCCAAAGAAGGAAGGGTACTCAAAACACTTCAATGATGCTTTGAGATCCAAAGGTGGAAAGGGAAGAAAATGGGAGAAATGCACTTACTGCCATAAATGATTCCATCCAGAATCTGCATTTATGCATAAACAGATAGATCAAATGGCCCAAATACTTTAGAAAAACAACCTTGGATATCGCATCCCCGAGGGTGCCAAGAAGAAGAATCCAAAAGATCATAATCCAAAGAAAGGCAATTCTAGCCATGCTTTGGTTTCCATCAAATCCTCTCCCAATGCTTGGATCGTAGATTCAGGTGCATCACACCACATGGAAGCCATGAAAATAGTGTATTATTCATTATATGCATGAAAAGGTCCTTCTATTATGATGGGGGACAACTCTCCATTTGAGGCCACCAACAAAGGAAGAATTGAAATCACAAATGAAAGCTTCGCGAATGTGCTACACGTTCCCAAACTTTTCGTCAATATTCTCTTTGTGTATTAGATGAAAAAATTCGACACCAGAAAGAGAGTTACATTCACACCTAATGCAATGGATATCTATGACATGCAAACCAATTCTAGGGTTTCTACCGGTGAGGTAAATCATCAATCTAGACTCTACACATTTTCTGAATTTATTGAACCAGATTTTGCATTATTGCTTACTCATGTTGATGAAAGTAGTAGGATATGGTACGAAAGGTTTGAGAATTTAAATTTCAGATATATACAACAAATTAGAAATCAAGGAATGGTTAATGGTCTACTTGACATCCACTTCTCCAAAGGAATTTGCGAGGGATGTGTTCTTGGAAAAAACCCTCAAGAGAAATTCGACAAAGGAAAGACTCAGAAGGCTTCCTTTCCTTTAGATCTGATCCATAGTGACCTCATGGGCCCTTTTCCACATCCATCAATCAGTAAAGCAAGGTATGTGTTCATTTTTGTTGATGATTTCTCACGCTTCAGATGGATTTTATTTCTTAGTAAAAATTCAGAGGTCTTTCAACACCTCAAAGATTTCAAAGCCCTTGTTGAGACACAATTAGGAAAGAAAATCAAAGTCCTTCGAACATATAATGGGGGAGAGTATGAAAACCATGAGATACAAAATATTTTTCATGAGACAAGGAATCACTTGCAGCACACGATTCCCTATACTCCGCAACAAAATGGAGTCGTTGAGTGGAAAAATAGATCTCTAAAAGAGATGGCATATTTCATGCGACATTCAAATTCACTTCCACAGAGATTATGGGATGAAGAACTTAATTGTGCAACCTACATCCAAAAAATATCTCCCCATAGACATGTCAAGGATAATACCCCCTACAAGGCTTGGAGCGACCTCAAACTGGAAGTGACCCACTTCCGTATTTTCCATTCATGTGCATGGGCTTGGATTCCTTCTGAGAAGAGGAAGGCACTTGATCCACAGAGAAGAGACTGTATATTTGTTGGATACACTGACAGTGTGAAGGGATACAAACTCATTAATATTTCCTCAAACCGACTCATCATTGAGCATAGTGTCCAATTTGAGGAAAGTGTCTTGCATATACCTCAACAACTGCATGCATACATTTTTTTTCTTCCACCTATCAGAGATGATGAGCATGCACATGTCAACTCTTTTTTAGATGAGAGTTTTGATTCAGAGGATTCAAATGATCCTGATATAGAGTTAGTACAGTTAGATGCAGATTCAGTGCATGCAGATGTAGATGCAGTGCTAGAGAAGAGTCCCAAGTGGGCCAAGACTACTCTTCAGAATGCATGAGATCTTATTGGGGATCCAGCTGATACTAGGAGGAATCAATCTGATTTCGAGGAGCCTCCTATTTCACTCACTACCACTGAACCGATGCCACCTAGGAATCTTTTCTTGGTTCAGTCTTTAGATCCATAGTCCTATGGCGAGGCTGTTGGAAATCCATTTTGGGAATCCGCCATGTAGGAGGAGTACAAATCCCTCTTCGAGAACCAAACTTGGGATCTGGGTCCCCTTTGTTCAGGAAGGAAATTTGTCAAGTGTAGATGGGTCTATGGGATCAAGAGTGCAGTAGATGGACAGGTTAGAAGATACAAAGCCAGGCTAGTTCCCAAAGGCTTTCAGCATGTGCAAAAAAATGACTATGATTATGCCTTCCCTCCAGTAGCGAAGATGGATTCCATACATTTGGAACTTTCCATTGCGGAAGCCAAGGGATGGGAAGTCCATCATATGGACATGAATAATGCATTTATTCACGACGATCTCTATGAGGAGATCCATATGGAGCAACCCCAGGGATTTGTCCAAGATTCATATTTGGTCTATCGACTAACAAGTTTATTTATGGCCTCAAGAAGGTTTCGAGGGCATGGTATGCCAAGATGGACTCCTACCTTGTGTCACAAAACTTTGTATGTTGTAATTCAAACCTGAATGTTTACATGATTAGAATGACTGATTCACTTCTACTCCTAGTTCTGTATGTTGATGATTTGTTGATCATTGATTCCTCGACTTTAGCGATTGTTGCATTCAAGAGGATTATGCATGACAGATTCTTAATTATGGACATGGTTCCGTTACATTTCTTCCTTGGACTCGAGATCAATCAGAATGCATCAGGCATCAAACTATATCAGGGCAAGTATGCACGAGATCTCCTTGAGAGATTTCACATGACAGACTGCAGGTCTTCCCTGAATCCTTTCCTATTAGGAGTTAGACTTGAGGATGGCGGGGACACTCCACTAGTTGACATCACATTGTACAAAAAACTAGTGGGGAGATTGTTGTATCTCACACACTCTAGACCAGACCTCTCCTATGTAGTTGGAGTAGTCTCCAGGTTCACGCAGGAGTCACATGAGATACATTCGAAGGATGCAAAGCATATCCTTCGATATGTATAGGGCACCATAACCTTTGGGATTCACTATGCAACAGACTCTACATTGGACCTCATCGGTTTCACTGATTATAACTGGGTTGAAGATAACATTGATCACAATTCCACTGGTGGGTGCAATTACATTGGAACCGTTGATCTCTGACCCTTGGATTTATGCCTTCTAATATCTCCTTCTATTTGGAAATGGAAAAAATAAAACCATTTTATAAATGAATTTTACATTAATGAAGCAAAATCTGGTTTGACTTTATGACTAGGTGAAAGGGCATTTCTCTTAAATGCATGAGTAGACACATAAGATATGAATAGGTGGAGATATATAGGATAAGTGGGTCTAATGGTTAAGAGCATGTGTTTCCTCCTAAGAGGTCACATGTTCAAATCCAAAGGGAGGTAGGGTATGTGTACCTTCGTAGACTTTACTAGTAAAATCGTTGGGTGGAGGGACCTTAAAAATAGATTATTATTGTTATTATAAAGTTAAGAATCTTTTTAATAAAGAAACCATATGAAAAAAAAATGGAGTAAAGACACTAACATATATTTTAAAATAACATCTTTAATTCTAAACTTTGGCCCCTATAGGAAATATGGAAAATGATATTTGATTTTGACAAAAAATTTAGAGGGTAAGTATAAATGGAAAAGACCTTTTTAATTAAGGAGTGAAATCTTTGGATGACATGGAATAGGCAGGTCTCTAGATAATTTTTTGAAATTAACAAGAAACAAATTTGGCCGGGTCAATTTTTTTTACAACATTAGGCTCCAATTGGGGATGGTGTCTCCCTGTGAGGCACTAAAGAGCCGTATACCACATTCCTTTACCTATTTCTTGAAAACATGCCTCTATCCATTTCTACAATATCTGAATTAATAAATCCTATAAATACCTGTAAATGCCCCAAGTTCGCTCTAAAAGTGTTTCTTCTGATATGAAACCCTGCTTATTCATACTGAAACAAACTGACTATACAAATTGTAAACCAAAGCTTTACTACTGCTGAACATAAACTGAAATAATGCTCAAACTAAAAAATTATTTATGTGCAAGCTTCTTATTCTAATAAGATGTACCAATCTAATCAAGTAAGGAGACATTTCCAATGATACTAGGTAAGAAACTTTATAATGGAATAAAATTCTGGTTTGCAATTGTTTGAGAAAGAACAAAAATATAATATCTACAGTAAGAATTTTAGTGGAACCTTGCACTTACAGTCACAAATTGGTAGTCTTCTGAAACCTATGACATCCAACATATTGGACAATCGAGACTCCATCCAAACAATTATTGGATCTTCAAAAATATGAAAGATTTTTTTTTGATTGACCATAAAATTTTCTTCCTTATCCTTTGTGAATATATAATTCTTTTGTATATAACTATACTATTCTCGTGCAATCTCTATATTTTCTGATGTATTGTTATTACATAAATCCTCTTGTTCTCCTTGAAACAACTCTTGAATATCATAGGTTTCATAGCAGTTAAGGGAAACAAAATCTTCTTGAATCTGTTGACATTCTTCTTGGGCAAACAATTATTTATAAGAAGTGAGGTCAACAAGATTATTATATAAATCAGAGGTTAGAAACATACTTTTTTAAACTACCAAACATGCTGCTAATGGATCCTCAAAAGTGTGAATAATTATTTCTTCTTGCTCCCTATAACTGAGATTCTTTTGCATTTCATATGCTTTCTTGATCAAGATGAACTGTTCAACTCGTGATTCTTGTTCATTATTGGCAAGATTTATATTTTTAGAATCAAAGAACATTAGTGCCTCTATCTTAAACTCTTCATTCAAATCACCATATACATCATACATTGGTCCAACATAAAAAATTGTTGAATATGGTGCTTCGGAAATCTCCTTATCTTGAATCTGTTCATAATCTTCTTGGATATAAAATTTTGAATTATGAGACCCTTGAAATAGATTTGCATGACCTTCAACAACACAATATTGATTTTGATCAAAAGGTGTAAAATAAAGCGTTGTCTCATCTTGAAAGTTTTCATGAATATATCCATGACTAAGATCTTGTTCAGATTCATAATCAATAAATTCTCTTTCTTCATCTGGAAAATTACTTAAGAAATTTATGAAAAAAACAATTTCCTAGTCATTCACTTGTTGTTGACCTCGACTATTTGAAGACTATTTTTGTTCATCAACCATATGAAATAAATAAATATGCATATATTATTTGTCTTGTTCATATTCTTCTCTCTGCTCCTCTATATTCATATCCTCATCCTTTATTTGACTAGGAAACTTCCCACAATCCCATAGATGTTTTTCAATCTCCTAAACATTTGTAAACATCTGTTGCAAAGTTGAAGACTTCCTTTCTATGATATAAAAGGACAAATCAAGATGATGTGCTGTTGCATAGTAAATTTTGGCAGCAGTTTCAGAAGGTCGAATATCAACAGGAAAATTGTGATAGACATTTTCAAATCTTCTGTTAAACTTTGTAACATTTTCATATTTCCTTCTTTTAATAGCATAAAAATATGTTAAATACAAATGATGGTATTTCCTCTCATCCCAGTCGTACAATAAAACATCATGAAAATTAGTCCAAGAACTAATGGAATCAACTGCTAAATATTTAAACCATCTTCTTACCTCTCCTTCTCAAGACATGATGAACAACCACGTAAATACATCCTCATGTTGAATATATAAGCAATATGTGAAATGTTTGAAGGCTTCCATATGATTTTCTGTTGAAAAATAATCTTCTCCATTGAATTTAAGAATATATTTGAAAATTTTAGGAGGTAAATCATGAAGTACATATGGAAGCTTCAGAGGTTTATATATATTAATAACCCAAGGATGGATTCTTGTAGAATTTTCAGAAGGTATACTACTGACTGTAGGAGTTGTTATATGAGCTTCCTTCTCAAATGTTTCACAAGATTGTTTTTCGATTGGAGGAACATGTATATGAGTTACTAGTTCTAGAAAATTTTCAACAGATATAGATACAAGAATCTTATCTAATTGAGGAATGTAAGAGGAAACTAGGTTTTATGTTTCCAAAAACGAGGATGGGGTTTTGAAACTATGATCCTATAAATGTACAAGATAGAATATTTTTTTTTGCAAATGTATAATAAATAACAACAGAGGACCAATCAACAGATATGAAATTTCTTGAAAGAATCTTTCCATTTGGTACCTGATTAATTTGAAACAATTCTTTATGTCTTTATCAAAAAGACTCGCTTCGCAGAGGAGTCTTTGATCAATTGATTGGAAACATAGTGGAGTTTCCACGTGAATGATACAACAACATTTGTGCCTAATCCTTGTCACATTCAAGGATGAGATATAATCTTCATAAAACTCCGAGGAAAGATCTCGAACCTTCTTTCCCGGACAACGACATTAAAAAGATGTTGTAACTTGAGATGGTTCTTGGCTACATAGAAACCATGCCAAGACATCTTTAAACCTACTTCAAGTCACAAGATAGCTCTTAGACGAAAGAGGGCTCTCTCATATGATTTAAGACAACTAACTTCCCACTGTTACTAAGAAACAACTCTCGGTCTTTAAGCTCTAAATGCCAGATTTGAATGTTGAAGAAAATGATAAACAAAGTTGATAATAATAATGGAAGAAAACTAGAATAAACATGTTGTAACTTTAGAGATCAAAGGCCTAATTTGTTGGGCATGGAGTTTCATTCAACAAGGAACAAAAGATGATAATGGAAGGTGGAAGAAAAAGAGAAGAACACTAAACCTCAGGCCTAACAATGAGTAAAGAAGTCCCTATGAGGTTGGGATGAAGAAATAATGATTTTATAGCGCATCTAAACAATGAATCCAATAAAACAAAAGAGTGCATGAGCTAAGCATAAGAATGATTTCAATAGTAAAACACTTGCAAAATAACTCGCAATCAGTCTCTAATGAACAACAATGGTGGTCGTACCAAATTAATATTATTAACGCATATAAATATGACTGCAAATTATAGATTAATTAAGAATAAACTAAGATGAAATTAAAGAAATATTTTAACACAGAAAATAAGAGATAAAACATGCACTACTACATTGGGCGCAAATTACAACAAAATATTATGAAGGTTTAGAATTTCGTCGTATTTGTTTTTGCTTTTCTTGTACTAAATATATTTTTTTCTTTCGGGGTCCAAATGTTAGTCGCTCTAGCGACCAACATTCCAGGTTGGTCATTTTAATGACGAACTTTGGTCGCTCTAGCGACTAACCACCATTTAGTTTCTCTAGCGACCAACAATGGCACGTGTGAGAATCAAACGGTCATTTGCGGCAAATCAATCATATATATATCCCAGTTACGACAAATTTTCTATAGTTACGACAATCATTTTCTACAGTTGCGAAAATCATTCAGGTGTTCTGATGCAATGGTGTTCTAGTTTTTTATGAAATCTTGATTTCAATTCTCTTTCAAGAATAGAAACATTGAATTGATCAGACTCTACATAGCTGAGATTTTGAAGGTCAATACTTAAAAAATTTCTATGTGATTTAATAATTTGGTGGTATTGAACTATTTTATTTTTTATTTTCACTCCTTATAAGGGTTTAGAGGAAGAGGTTATAGGCACTAATTATGGATACAAGATATATGTGTTGAGTATTAATGGTAATACATACAAATATTTAGGGGTTATAGGGGATAATTCTTAGGGGTTATATATGCTAGGGTTTTAGTATTTAAGTGATGAAGACGTTATAGGTATTTGGAAATAATGGGTTATAACTATTAAAAGTTAAATGAATTATAAACTATATGAGGTGTTATGGGTTATAAATATTATAAAGAGTAGAGATTAATGGTTAAGTGCTTACACGAGTTATGGTTAGGGAGGTTAGGGGTGATATTAGTTAAAGGACTTAAAGAGTATACATGTTTGGACTTATAGGGGTTATAGTTGTTAATAATTAGGTGATACGTGTGTAATGGGTTATATGGGTGAGGGGTTAGATGTCATGGCAGTAAGGGGTTAGTGTTTTATGAATAGGGTAATATCTGTAAGGGATAAAGGGGTTAGGGTTTTAAGAGTTAGGAGTTATGAGTTATAAGAATTAAAGGTTATAAGAGCTATTCGTTATGGATTGGAAGGGATCAATGTTAGGTTTAGTAAAGTTTAATGGTTACAGTGGTTATAAGGTTTATGGTTTATAAGTTCATGTATTACGAGTTAGAGATGACAACTTATAGAATTAACAAAGATGTGTTATCATATTAAAGAGGATATATGAGCTATATGTGTTAAGACCTAGGGTCGATAAATGTTTGGGGTAAGGGGTTACAGGGGGTTATGAATTATAAGGTATATATGAAGAAGGTTATCAAAGTTATGTGTTGTATTATGGTTTGTAGAGAATATATGTGATATAATTTATAATATTTAGGTGTTAACGTTTATATGTGTAAGAAATTAAACATTATAGGGGTTAGGGATTAAATTGATTACAAATCTTAGGTTCTATATGGACTATATATATATATATATATATATATATATATATATATATATATATATATATATATATATATATATATATATATATATATATATATATATATATATATATATATATATATATATATATATATATATATATATATATATATATATATATATATATATATTGTGGGTTATATGTGTTAAGGTTTTTGTACCTTAAGGTTACAAGGATTTAGGGCAATAGGGGCCAAAGGGATTAATTGATGATAAGGCTTAGGATTTATCAATATAATTAATGGTTATAATGTTTATTTTAAGGGTTATACTAGTCATTGAGGGTGAGAAAGTTAAATGGATTAGATGTTATAGGTTATATATCATGACATATTATATTTCTTATGGGTTATAATGTTGTGGAATAGGGATTATAGAGGTTAAGAATCATGTCTTAAATGGGTGAAATTTATGTGTATTAGGTGTTATGGGTTATAAGTATTAGAAATTAAGGGTTAAATATAAAAGCTATAAGTTTTGGCATTATCTAAACATTCAACTTTTTCTATAAGTTTTGGCATTATCTATAAGTTTTTGAACTTTTTCACCGGAATCCAATGAAATAGATCTTGGTGAAATCCCCATTTTTGGTTGTTTAAATTGCATTTTTGAATGCATAAATAGATTCAACACCATGAAAAACCTTTAGGGCACTCGAATTATATAGAGTCAATCAATCAAATATGGAGTTCCAACAAATTTTGGTCAGATTTTAATAAAAAAACATCAGAAAATATGCCCATAAAAACTCCAAAAAGTTGAATGTTTAGACTACGCGATAAGTTTTAGGGGCTATGGATTAATTGTCATAAGGTTTAGAGTTTCTAGGGAGTTAAGGTTATATTAAGGGTTAATAATTTAAGGGTCTATAGGTGATAGGGGTTATATGCATTAGGTGTTAGTAGTTACACATAGGGTTATGAGGGATAATGACTAAGAAAATAAGGGTTAGGGGTGATCCACCTCCTCTTATTAATGTTTCATGCTTTTAGGTTTCATGCTTTGTCCCTCAATTTTTCTTAACATGCTATATAATTTTCATTACAAATATCTAAAAATATACCAAATTATTTGAATAGATTTGTATATTGTACTTATAATGTTTCAATGGATTTGTTGTAATAGGTAATTACAATGTCAACTCCAGACGAGAAAAGAGAGCTTGTTATGTTAAAGCAGCACATGGTGATTCATGGTGATGGGAAATGGTATTTCCCTTGTTGTGAATGCAGGGGTTTTAATGGAAGAATACTACCTTTAAAATTAGTTGAAAAACATTGTAGGGAGAATGGGCACGTTGAAGGGGGCAATGAATATCATCCCATGGTAATTAATTAGTTATTATAGATCTTTAAGGGTATTATACATTAATTGTCTCTTTTTTTTTAAATTTATCTTTCAAAATAATATTTGTGATATACTCTAACTGTATTTTATTGCTTCCATTGTTTTTATTAAAGAAAAATCATCCTAAGAATGTGATGTTGTGTAGCAGGAGACGTTTTCATAGAGATAATACTAAAGAAAAAGATAAATTTAATCATGTGGATAATGGTGATCACGTTATTCCTATGGAAAATGATGATATTAATAATACAGTTGATGATGATGGGACAAATAGATTGATCCAAGACATTTATAATTCTCCAATGGATGATGATGTCAACATGGAGGAGGACAACTTGCAGGATGATAATGATGGCAGTGATGAGGACAATGATGATGAATATATTTTTTATAAACCTATCATTCAAAATTCCATTGAATCCCTATATGAAGGCACAAAAAAAAGTGTTCTCTCTGCTGTAATGTTGTTGGTCAACTTGAAGGTATCAAATGGTTTGTCAAACACATGTATGACACAGATCCTAAGGTAAGCAACATAATTTTACAATTTTATGCAATTTTCAACTTTTATTTTATTTTATTTTCAGTGTCAATTGATGTCTAAATTAAGGATGCAATATTTATAATGATTAATAGAATTTTCATTATTGATTTTTTTTTTTGTATATTGTTGTTGTAGGTTGATAGGTGAATATTTCTTGCCATCACCAAATAAGTTACCTTGCACATACCGAGAATTATCAGCCATTCTAAAAGAAATTGGAACGGAATATCAGGCTATTGATGCATGCCCCAATGATCACATAATATATTATGGATAATATGCATCTGAATCGAATTGCCCACAATGTCAGATTAGTAAATATCGAAATGATTAGTTAAAAAAAAAGGTGCCTCACAAGGTTCTTCGTTATATTCCCATAATTCCACGCCTGCAAAGACTATTTAGATGTCGCAACATAGCACAGTTTATGGATTACCATGCGCAGAATAGAAGTGAATATGATGTTCTTCGAATGCCTGCAGATGGTTCTTTATATAAAAATATCAGAGGAAGATGGCCAATTTTTAAAGAAGAACCTCGTAATGTTAGGATTTCATTGGAATCTAATGGTGTAAATCCATTTGGTGAGCTCGGGTCTATCTACTCGGTGTGGCCTATTTTTGTTATAAACAATAACCTTCCTCCTTGGATGTCAATAAAGAGAGAGCCCACAATGTTGGCAATGATTGTTCTAGTTATATTTTATAACGATATTGTTTTTTTAATGTTTAACATTTCATTTGTCTTGTTCATTGCACAATTTCATATATGTATACAAGGTGTAGTAATTATGTGTATTTTTTAACCATTTAGGTAAGTACCAAGTGAAAGATATGCATTTATATATTGAGCCTCTTGTTGATGAGTTGTTAAATTTATGGGACAACCTCACTATGTACGACATCTCTAGACCAATAGGTCAAAGAGGATTTCAATTCCATGGGATTCTTACATGGACAATTCACGATGCACCGGGACTAACACATTTTTGTGGTATGTAACACACTATTGCACTTAATTAAGTTAGATGTTGATGATATTATAATGTTTGTTTTTAAAATAATTTCTTGTTATATAACTAATGCTGCCATTGATGCGTATCTTCTAGGTCTGCAAACAAAGGGAAAATTTTCATGTCCAGTTTGTGGTCYTAGGATAAGATCTCGTCGTTCAAGAAGTTTAGGAAAGGAGGTGTTTGATGAATATAGGCACTTTCTCCCTAAGAACCATAGGTATTGAAATATCAATAAACATCTTTTCAATGGTAAAGAGGAGAGTGGGATAAAACCACGAAGAATAACACCACACCTATGGAAGTTGGAATATAACAGATCAAATCGTCAATGTAAGTCAATCTTCATCAGCGTATGCAATATATTACATTTTTTAATTGTGTTGAATTCTCATGTCTACTGTGTATAATCTAACAATTGTAATTTTGTTAATTTCATTTATGTAACATATAGTTGGTCGTCAAGGCATTGATCTACTTCCACGAGGAATGAAAAGTTTCCACAAACAATTCAGTAGGTTTACCTACTAAGAGAAACTAGAAATAACTCATTTGTTCGACACAATGCATATCGGAAAGAAGGTAACTGAAATGTTGTGGAGAATCTTAGATGGAAGGTGTGACAAAGAAAAAATTTCTAAAATTTGTAGTGACATTCAAGAAGCCAATCATGCAATGCTAAATATTATTGATTTAAACAGGACTAATGGAGTCAATCGAAATAGCCTCCCATGGTTATTTAAAGAAGATGAACGCAATGTTGTAAAAGAGCTCATTCGAAAAAATAGATTTCCAGCAGGATTTGCTTCAAACATCAAGAATATATTAACAAAGAAAGGTCAATTTGGTGGGTTAAAAACTCATGACTGGCATACCTTCATCAAGGTAATTTATTTCATATATTTGTTATGTATTGGTAAGAATCGATGTAATGTTTTTAAATTTTGTAAATATATTGTTAATATGAAATCAAAAATTTATTAATGTGCCATTGTTTTTTTACAGTATGTGCTACCTCTATCTTTGCCCGAAAGCTTTGACAGCAACACAAAACAAGTTATATATGACCTTGGAAAATACATGAGGTAAATAACGACAGATGAATTACATATTATTATTTATATGTAATAAAAATGTTGTAGAATTTGTTGATGACATGTGTTTAATTTACTTGTAATATTCATGTATACAATATTGTCGATGAAGAAAGAGGTTCGCATTCCTCCAAATTTTCCATATTTGACCTTCATGAAGTTAGCCCATATTGATTGGGATTTGGATTGCACCCTTGAATCTGTTATGCACATCCTTTCTAATGGTTTGGGCTTCAAGCCCTCCTTTGGCCCCATTCAAATCATCTTGGAAAAACTTTTGACCCTCTTTGCCTCATTTGTTGCAACACCCAAAAGGCTCCTTTCCATTACATCCAAGGAACATGGAACATGGCAATTTAAGACAACGTTATAGACCACAACATTCGGTTCAGGCCAAGGATCTCAATGTAGAAAATTCTAATCTAGGGGTCCAAAATATTATTATATAAATCAAGGTATTACTCACATTTGATATGTAAAAGAAACATATAAGTGTTCCACATTTTTCTCTATTGCCTCAAAGAGATGATACAAAATACAAGGAGGGAAACCATTAGCCTAATTATCCCAACATGGGATTGTAAAACTACTCATTTGTGATCGATTATAAAGACACCCACACACGGTTTCATGATATAGAATCTTTGGTGAGGCTGTATTAAAAAATCTACCTCCAAGACAAAATTGGTTCTTATCCATCCTACGGCTCATCTTTTTTCCTAGTGCTTCCTTGCGTGGTCGTTTTCATGTGGTTGTGCGATCCCTCGAGTTATATATATATATATATATATATAATAAAAAAACAAAACAAAATAAAAAAACATTTATAAAAAACAAAACCACTACTTCCATGCTCATTCCCTTTGAGCTTTCCCCCGATTACTTTCACTCACGCGGTCTACACAGTGGAGGAGGAGGGGCACACGTGTCTGCACACACAGAGGAGGCATGCCATCTGCAGAGTGGAGGAGAAGGAGGGGAGCAGTCTGCACACATAGAGAAGGAGGCACATGGTCTGCAGAGTGGAGGAGAAGGAGGGGCACACATCTGCACACACATAGAAGGAGGGGTGCATGGAGGAGGTAGAGGATCAACTGCCCGAATAGCTACATGGAGGAGGGAGAGGCGTATGGACGAGGGAGGGCTTAAAACCATGGTAAGTCTTCTTCTTCCTCACCTGCGATGGAGTTTAGGGTTTCTCAGAGGTTATAATTTTTATTACATCATAACAATTCATGCTAGGGTTTCTCAGAGGTTTTCATTCACTACTCTCTTTTCTAGGGTTTATGGTTCATCCCTACCCTATTATAAACTCAACCCTAGTGTGCCCCTATTTTCAATATTGCAGATTCTCTTAAATATTTTCATGTTTTATTCAACCGTGTAACCTAAATATATTACCACCATTTTTTATTCTTATGTATATATGGTGTGATGTGGCTAAACTACGGTTTTCTACACTAAGAAATAGATCATTGAATCTTCAATAAAGACCTTCATTATAAGTCCCACTTATTTGAGGTGGATTTGTTTTCTAACTATCTTATGCGACCCACGAACTACATAGATGATAATTTTGCATGCTTATAATGTCATATGTTGAAGGACCATACAATGTGTTCATCATGTGGAAAATTTACATCATTTCAATTTGGATTCAAAACAAAAGGATGTTCATGCCCCGATTGAAAACTATACTTAGAATATCTCACTTAGAGAAAATCGATGCCTATATTGGCCACACAAATAGAAACAAAGTTTACAAACTCTTCTATTTCACTACATTCATGTCCTTAGATTGTATACCTAGGTGAATAGAGTACAAACACCTACCCAAAATAATGAGTGAAGAAAGACTTTGTGTTTTCTATGAGGTTGGGCTCCAACCCTAGATGCAAAAGTCTTACATCTCAAGTTATAATTTCAATGTTTATCTTTAGATATACTATAATATGATTATCGTTGGCCTAACGTTTCCTTCTCCCTCGATGAAGTGTAGGTACAACCAAATATGTATCTATCAGACCTATCATCCAGCTCGAGTGATGAAATTTCGAGAGGGACAAAAGTGTTGGACAACTGAGAGGGGGGGGGGTGAATCAGTTGTTACCGTGCTTAAACAATTATGCTTCTTTTAAACTCTTTGCAGAAACACTGAATGATGATCACAATAATGTAGGGAAATAAACAATGGAATATTCAACATCAGTCACATATATGAGAAACACAGAGACAAATATTTCCAGAGGAAACCCATACATGGTAAAAACCTCTTTTACTTTATATGATAAGTAATAGTTACATTCTTTACATTATCATAAATATTAGCACCAACTCATAATGAGGCTACAACCTCAGTTTTGCAAGCTGCTACTTATTGAGAGCACCAACTCTCTGTTTTCTCTAGCACCCACTAGAAGGAAGCACCAACTCCCTGGTTTCTCTAGCACCAACTAGAAGGAAGAACCAACTCCCTAGTTTTTCTAGCACCAACTAGAAGGAAGCACCAACTCCCTGAGTGTTTCCAGCACCAACTGGATGGAAGTACCAACTTCCAATCATACAGGCAACCAACCTNCCCACTAGAAGGAAGCACCAACTCCCTGGTTTCTCTAGCACCAACTAGAAGGAAGAACCAACTCCCTAGTTTTTCTAGCACCAACTAGAAGGAAGCACCAACTCCCTGAGTGTTTCCAGCACCAACTGGATGGAAGCACCAACTTCCAATCATACAGGCAACCAACCTGTATAACAGAGAACAATAGTTCTCCCTTGCACCACCCTGCCACCCTGGTTTCTCTAGCTGCAACCAGATGGAAGCTACAACTCCCTGTGTTCAAGCACCCACTTGAACCTCTGAGGACAAAAGTCCTCCCGAGCACCTCCCAACCACCCTGAAATATAAATCTTTTCTACTAAAACTTATTACAGTGATATAACGTTCAACAATGGCTTACCAGACTTATCACTGTTCTGCTGCATTTCATTGCTCTGTCTGCCTCATTGCCTTCCTGCACACATCACTTGCGCTGTCTGTTCTTCTGCCTTTTATGCTCTGTGCACCATATCCATTCACTTCATAGTTCCTCTTCTCTTCAATTCAGCTGCTGCACTCTCCTCCTTCTTCACACATGAATCACCTTCAACAACAACAACCACAACAACTCCAACAGCAACAGCAACCCCATCTCCTCTCTGTATTGTGTACTTATAGCTTCTGTGCACCTTGTGCATGCAATGTGCGCCATACCACTGCATATTCACACCGCGTCGATATCCTCCACCTCTCGAGTGCTCTGCCTGATCATCATGGTAACTCTTCAGCTTCTCTAGCGGTTTTCCCACACGTTCAACATCACTGGGTGTTATGCTGAGATTCCTTTTTCTTTCTGGTAGTTGAGACTCTTTGTCTTCTCTGTTACAATCGAGCTCACCCTCTCTGTTTCATCTATAGGCTTCAATGCTCATCCATCTGTCAATCCCTTCTAAGAATAGTCTTCCTTCATTGGACAAATCTTGGAGACTCTTCATCTCCTCTGGCGATCACACAGAGGTCTCTTCGAATTCTCTGGCAGACGCCATCAATGGTTTCTGGCAGTTTCACTGTGTCGTGCATTAGTAGCCCTCCGATCTCCTTTAGGTTTATCTGCGTTGTTGGATGAACTTTATTAGATCTTGCATTCATTTCGGCATTTCTGTGGCCAAGCTTAGCACCTCTAGCTTCTACCTCCATCTTCCATCAATGTGACCAATGGCTATGACCATGCGCTTATGCATAAAGCGCTTTTGCGATTTCTCATTTCGTTAGTTTCAACACTATGCTCCGTTGACCCCAAGTCAACAAAATTTTGAACGCTTGCCACGTGTCCTATGATTCGATGGTCCAGATCTAATCTTGATTCAATAGCTGCGATTGAATCGCGATTTCGCATATCGTGATTTCGGCACTCTGGTTGCATTGAGTTCTTACCTCTCCAAGTCGCGATCCCCGAAACCCCGAAATGGCGTGGGATCAATGGTCCTGATCAACACTTGATCTGACAGTTTAGATCATTTCGCGATTTCTCATTTCACGATTTCGACATGCTTGATGTTCAGTGTTTTTTTCACTTCAAAGTCCCGATCCATGAAACTCCATAACGAAGTCGGATCAACGGTCCAGATCACATCTTGATCCTACGGTTGCAATTACATCGCGATTTCGCATATCGCGATATCGGGATTCTTGATGTTAATACTCTTTTACATCTCCAACACTCGATCCTTGAAACCCCGAAATGGACTTGGATCAACGGTCCATATTCAATCTTGATTCAATGGCTGCGATTAAATCGCGATTTCGCATATCGAGAAATCGGGATTCCTGTGGATGGTATTACTTGACATCTCCAACTCTCGATCCCCGAAACTCCGACATGGACTGGAATCAATGGTCCAGATTCAACTTTAATCTAACGAATCAGATTGAATCACGATTTCGAGAGGTTAGGGAACATCATTCCTTTGACTCTCCAGTCAGCGAACTGACGATCTTTCCTCACATGTCCTGCCTGATGATGGATGGTCCTCCTTTTTCCAGAATTTTATATGCCCACTTCTCCTTGTACTTTAGAGAGCGTGCAGGTTCTACTTGATCCAACGATGGTCAGATCCCGCGCTTGGATCGAACGCCTAAGATCTATCCTCCTCTTCAGCGTGCTCTTCTTGTCTAAATTCAGATCTGACGGCCCTCTCTGTCGAGAATTTTGGATGGGATCCAATGATCAGTAGTGCTTCTCAAACTTTACGGGACTTCATCATGCCTGATCAATAGTTTAGATCAATCCTCGATTTGACGACTGAGGATTGTTGCGTTTAGACAAATGTTGCGTTGTTGGTATTCCTGAATATCACTGCACTGTTGATCATCGTTGTTGTACTCAAGCCATCATCACTGTTGTACTTTCCATCAATGACAAGCTTACGCTGCCTGTAAAACATACCAAACATCCTCTGCACTATCTCTTCTGATCTTATCGAGGTTGCTCTGCAGCTTCTTCCCAAAATACTTCTGGTGCCCGTCTATTACATTCTTCCTGTACTCATGCCATCTTCATTGCCGTACTTTCCATCAATGACAAGCATATGCTGCCTGTTAAAGATTTTCCAACAAAAAGAAAACATAGCCAACACATATTACAAGGCGAAAACAACTAGAGGTGAAAAGGTCAGAAGAAAGTTTGGTAGGCACATGAAATTCTTTCTTGTTGAAGGAGGATCATGCTCTTATGACGATGAGAGCATAGGTGACATTGAGGTTCCCTTGAGGTACAAACACCTACTTAAATAGTGGGTACCCAAGGAACTGCCAGAGTTGGACACTAACTTCTATGTTAATGAGAGGATGTATCGCATTGCTCCGTCATCCATCCATGGCCTTGGTTTATTCTCCATGGATGACATAAAGGTAAAATATGGCAGATTGGTTGAATTGTTTGATTATGTTGGACCATGTTACACTTATGGAGTATGGTTGAGGCTGGTCCAATATATGCCTAGTATGCAGAGATACGCACTCGCCGCAAATTATATACAGCTGAAAGACAATAATAAAAATAAAGGAGCGACTATGTATATTGATGGAAGGCCAAAGGCATTGGGGAATATTGCAGGTCTTATAAACAATACAAGGCCTGGGATGACAAGAAAGGAACCCAATTGCATTTTTGAGGAGCGTGAAGGTAATAGGATATTTTTATGTGCGGTGAAAACAATAACGGCAGACGAAGAGTTGTTGGTCGATTACAATCTGAATCAAGTCGACCCAGGAATGTCTTATTTTGCTACAGTACAAAACCTATTCCATCCCTCTCTTATCTTACCTACAGTTTCCCAACCATAATATCACCAATTCATGGATAGAATGAAGCATGTATTCATTGAATCTTCAACAAAATTTGATTTTGCTTCTTGTAGAAAAAGTTATGAATGAAATGTTGAGAGAGGTCGCTTACCCCAAGAATCACAATACTGAAAATTAAAACAAGACATAAAATAACACATACAAAACTCCGCATATGGTCCGCATTTCATATGTGGCTCACCAAACAGACCACCTTCCAAAGCTCAAAAGTTTTCCAAGATGACAATCTTGGTGAGAAGGACCAGAGTTGATCGATCCCAGAACTAATCGCATCAATAGAAGCAAACCTTGAAACCACCAATTGTGAATATTGCAACAATATTTTATAGTTGGTTTTAGAGATTATAGAAACATAGATTTCATTCCCTTTTATAGAAATATGTATTTTGTTCCCTTGTTCCTCTTAACCAACCTTACAAGATTGTTTTTGTCACATGTTACTTCTAGGCTAGAAGCTC
>JASDQU010099949.1:189816-201147 GCA_032191745.1 Picea mariana
TATATATATATATATATTTGTTTACTGCTACAATTAGGGAAAAAAATATTAAATTGTTTGTCCACCTAATATATTACGTGCATACTTGACTTTTCTTGTGTCTCAGGCAGGTACAATCACCCTTTGCAGATACTCATACTTCTTGGAAACCATTAGCCACCATCGAGACATGTCATCAAAGCCATCTTCCACATAGAAACTTGACCTCTATGGGAATTCATCTCATCATTTCACTTTATGTCTCATTTCCCCCTAGGGTCACACAAGTTTCCACCCTTGAGGCGATCACTTCACCTCTAAAGTGATGGAAATACCTATGTGAGGTGATAGTGGGTAGGTGTACTCTTAGTTTTCACCATATTGTGTTTTGGGTTGGGAGTTTCCCAACCTACAACTTGTGTGATAACAGGTTCAACATTAACTATTTTTTTCCAAGGTAGGGCCCACTTGAACAAAGAGGTAGGCATGTTGATTCCATCTAGTTTTTGTTGTGTTAATAGATTGAGTTTTGCTTTTGTTTTTGTAGGTTTTGTTGTAGGATCTATTATATATGGTTAGTTATATATTTCATTTGGAATGTATTTGATCTTTAATACTAGTTTCCCTATTCAATTTTAAAGCAATTCAAGGAAAGCATCATTAAAGTCTAAATTGTTTATGACTGTTATTCAATAATATTCACTACCAAAGTTATTTTGACCCTTGATTTAAGGACAATTCTTAGTTTTCATTCTTACATTTGTGGGAGGTTCTAAAAAAACATATTTAAGGACAATTCTTAGTTTTCATTATTACATTTGTTGAAGGTTCTAAAAAACCCTCATAAATAACAAGAACCTTTTAATGATGGTTATAAACCAACATTATATATATGTTAAAACCAAATTTATATGTACATATAAGGGATATTGCTAACTACCCATATAGGTACATACAAAATAAAATTTAAACTATATCTATCAAGGTAACTTGGAGAAAATTCTTACATAAACATAATCCTTATATGTAGTTATAAGGGTGATTTTATTTAAAAAAACATTGTTGAAACAAACCCTTTTTAATGACACTTTAAACCATTTCCATATGGTTTTTTATGGTGATTTGGAAATCAACATTAAAGTAATTTTTTTAAACGATGGTATTGTTATCGACTATTAATTAATGATGATAACCATATCTTAAACCTCCCTTAATGTCAGTTTTAATGACGGAAAATGATCATCATTAAAATTCTAAATTGTAGTTATGGTTCGTTGGAGGAAGAAGAGAACCCCTCGATGATGATAGCCTCAGCTCGAGGTTTGTTGGAAGAAATAGTATTGGTAAGAGGACACAATGTTGGAGAGGAATTTTGGACAATTTTTGGGATCTATGCCAAAAGGAAGTCTAAGAGTAAAAGGTAGTTAGAAGATGGACTAGAGAGTGCGAAAGAAGTAGACTTCAAGGAGTCAAAGAGCATGAAGAAATTATGCACGACGAAGTAGCGCGTAAAATGAGGAAAACAGTTATAAACCGTTGTATTTTGGGGGAAACTTTGTCCACTTTTGTAATGGGTTTTTGGGGGACAATTTGTCCACTTTTTCAACGGGCTTAGTTGTATTTCTATGTATAAATTTGTAATAGGTTTTTTAATGAGAGTGGGAGAGGTTGAGAATGAGAGATATGATGTGTGTAAGTATGTATGGCCAAGGGAGTTGAGCGAAGGAAGAAATATGAGGTATGAATAAGGAGTGAACTCGCATTACAACATAATGGCTAGGGAGGTTTGGTAAATGATACTGTTGCATATGTTCTAGCGCAATGTGCAATTGTAAGAGAACTATCAATGAATAGTATAAGAATCCAGTTGTTGTGGACGAAGCCCAAGTTGGGTGAACCACGTAAACATGTGTGTTGTGGTCTTTTCACTTTATGATGTTTTGGTGTGAATGTATTGTTTACTTATGATGTCATAATTTTGAACACTGAAGTATCTAATAACTAAATGAATGTTTAGTGAGAGAAAGTTGTGCATAGATTATGCACAATAATAAAGTAACTAGTAATCTATGAGAACTGCGCACTTGAGTAAATGACAAAAAGGACTTGAATGATGCCTCACTTCCACTCATAATTGTAGAACCTTTGTTCCTATAGCCCCTCTATATGCCTCAGGTGACACTTGAATTTCTCTGCAGGTGATTTCTAAAGGGCCAATATCTAAGGGTTTTGTTGGTATTTGAATGATTAACCCCTGGTATGCCCCCTACATGGCAACAAATGGTTTCGTTGCAGGGACAAAGAAATATAATTTAGGGGAATGTTAGGATGAATAGGGAATAAATTGAAGAATGGATAGAGAGGAAGTAGTGAAAATTTTCCAGAGAACAAAATAGAAACCCTAGGATCAACGACTAATAGTGGTTACAATGGTATGTTTTCACAGATCTGCATGAAATTTTCTTTGGTAAATTTCCAATTATTTTGATTAAATGGTTAGGAATGCTAGTGGAGAACGTTGGGAGATACAAAGATGAAGCCCCGAGAAAATGGACTCTTGAACTGATTAGACAACTCAATACGGTAAGTAATAATGTTTCTCAAGAAGTAGATTTATGGTTGAGTAGTATACTGGGGGGTTATATTCTAGTGTTTGTAGTAGATTGTACCCAGTCTTATAGTGTCAAGGAGAAGGAATTATTCAAGGGTATGGGAGAAATATATTTAAGCACATTATCCTCTTGGATAAAGATGTTACTTTGTGATAAGAATGTCATGAATATGGAGTATTATCACTAAGCACCTTTGTGCACATAGGGGAACTGGGGGATGACCAGAGGTCGGTTTGAGAGTGGTAAGGATGAGTAAGGAGATGATAGATTGAGGATGCCAAGAGAGGATATTGAATCATACATGGATATTGGATTATTGTGTTTTGGTATAAGGTTTAGATACATTAAGAAGGAGATTGTGGCTAGAAAAGGAGAGAAACACAGAGAATTTGAGGAAAGTGACCCTTGTGCAGTACTTCATATCACACCATATGGAGAAAGAAAAAAGAAAGAAAGATATCATCAATACTATCCAACAGGATAAGGAAGTCCATATCAAATCAGAATCTATGTCAAACCCATGACCCTGTGTGTGTCATTAAGGATTGAAGTAGGAACCAAGACTTGTTGAAGAGAAATTGTAATAAGTGGAGGAAGTGATATCAATAGTTAGAATAGTGAGAATAATAAAAAAAAACAGAATTAATCATCATCACCAAGGGTACGTACAATACCTAATATAATGGAAGGGATAGACCATACGTTGAGAATGCATGAATTTCAGGGAATAGAGTCAGAGGACCCTGAGACACACTTGTTTGCATGTGACATAATATGGACTACAAAGAATTTCTAGGACGAGGTGACAAAAATTGTGCAGTTGGCCATGATGTTCAGGGGTCATGCATGGTTGTGGTATATGAAGTTTCAGACAACTACTCTGGCAGGAAATTCAAGAAATTTGGTAGAAATAGGACAAGCATTGTTAAAGGAATTTAGGAAGCTGAAATCTGAATCCCAATATATTACAGAACTGAAGGAAATTAAGCAAGTTCATAATAAGATAGTGTGCGATTATGAAAAGATATTTAAATATGTGATGGGGTGACTAACCTTTTATATTCCTGATGAGTAGCATCAAAAATGGTTTATAGAAGGCATATTACCACACATTTGTTTTCCCTTAATACAGTAGAATGTCACGTCACAGCCAAAATATTTAAAAATTGTAATGAAATTAGAAGCATATGTTGTAGGGGGTCACACATGCATGTCACAGGTACAATCACAATTGTTCATGATGATAATTCAATTATCAAATATAACAAAGGAAAAGGAAAAGAACGAACATGTTCGGTGTGTAACATGTAATATAGAAGGCCAAACAAAGGAAGAGTGTTCCTCCTTCGCATAGTATGTGGCCACAGGAGCACTGAGCCCATTGGTATAAGGAGTGGGGTATTGAGAGATATGTAAGACATGGGGGCATCATCCAACTACTTTTACCTTACTACAAAAACATCAGAGCACCCCAAGAAATTTGTTCTATAATTTTTGTAAATCAATAGGACAAGATGAGAAATATTGTCTCTAATTTGACTTGATGAGAGAGAGCACTTCAAATGCATACAAAATATAGGAAGAAAATGTCGTAGCAAAAGGAGGGATTCCATAATATAACACTCCAAGAGGATTTAATTAGGGTGGACGTGGAGGTTTCGGCAGAGGTTGAGGACGTATAATATTTGGTCAAGGAGGCAGAGGATCGATCATTTGTTACAACTGCAATCAACCAAGATATTTAGCAAGATATTTACCAAATTATTACATAACATTCACGTCTTCCAGAGCCTTGGATCATGTGACAAAAGAATGCCCCCAACTGATAGAAAAGTGGCAGGAAAGAGGGAACCAAAACCAACATTAAGGTCAACATTAGAATCAGAGCCAAAACATGTAGATCATAGCCACTAAAGAACGTGATGATCAGACAAGAGTAGAATTTGTTACACATAGTTGAATGAGAACATGATTAGATGTGACAGAGAAGGGAAAGGGAGTAGAACAATGGAAAAGGAAAGAAGTTTAACCGATGCTAGTATTCAATACACAAAGAGAAAGGTAAACTTATCAACAAGAAAGGAAGGAGATACTAGGACCATACTAGATAACTTCAATGTCAAAGACATCACCCATGTATGATATTCCATTGGTTTACGATAGCACTATTTCAAATAGTCCTATCGAGAAGGTAAATATCTTGATGGACTTTTTAAAAGTTTTTTTAGAATCAATGAAGGATGAGATAGCACCGAATACACTGTGCAAGATGATTGATCAATGTACACAATACAAATAAGTACCTACGACATAGAAAGAAGTGAACCAAGTATTGCAAAAGAAGAGGAAAAATAGAGAGTTCAGATTAAGTGCGCAGATGGGGGAATATGACATGGACAATGTCATCTTGGATTTAGGATCATATGTCAATGTTCTTCCAAGAAATATGTGGGAGATGATGGGGAATCTGAAGTTAGTTTGGTCGACTATCCAGTTGAGGTTGGCTAACCAACATAAGATAATATTGATAAGGATATTGGTAGGAGTACCTTTGAACATAGATGGAGTGTGCAGTGTAGCTGAACTTGAAGTCATCAAGATTGTGGAAAACATTGATTCGTACCTATCTTTGTTTGGACTGTATTGGGCCTTTGATAATTAAGATATCATCAACCTAAAGAAGAGAGAAATGATTTTTTAAGGAGGAGGCTTAAAGGTCATTGTTCCATTAGATCCTATGGAGGAAAGAAGGTATGTGGAGCCCGCAAGAAGGAAATTTGATAACTTATATAACATTACAACGCGCATGGATGACTATGTCCACCCCACCAGGGATGGTGTGTTTATTTGGAGAATCATAAGCTCTTGTTCATCAAACTCAGAGGAAGGATTTGAAAAATGGAAGCACTAGTTGCATGAAGTGTCAACTAGAAGGTGTCCTTGCATTACTAACTCATTAAACTAGATTGGAATAGAGGTACGCAACACACCAAAGTTTGAAAGATTAACTGAAGTATGCTATTTTGTTAACAAATTCAAGTTACCGATACCCAAACAAAAAAGGTTATTATCATTATATGTTTCACTAAGAGTGACCCCAATGATATGGTGGGAATCCCACAAGGAAGGGATAGAGGATTGGAAACATTGCAAAAAGATGATGCAGATTAGGTTTGGGATAGAGAATATTATGCCCAAGTATACAAGCATGAGCAATCTGAAGGACCATGTGGCGTGATGTATTACAATATGGAGGAAAGTGTCGAAGAAGGAATGGATGCACATGCTCATACATATGTTGGAGACAACTCCCAAGAATTGGTATTTATAGCTATAAATGCACATAAGAATGGCAGACTAGGAGGAGCTCATCCAAAACTTTAAGGTAACATTTAATTTTGAATTTGAGACACCTTTAGTAGATGTAGTATTACAAGTCATTATAGGAAAAATGTTATGGAGGAAGGACACGGGAATAGTTCCTACATGTAGTGCAAAAAGAGAAATTGTCTAGTACTTGAGCACAGGAGTGGCTCCACTCGATATGATAGTATCCCATAGGAAAAGGCTAGTGGTTAAATTACTAGATTATCAATTAATAATAGGAAACTTATATAAGTTAGGCATAGATGGGATATTGTGACGATGTGTGCTAGAACACGAAATACCCATGATTTTAGAAGAATCACATGATGGAATTGCAGGGGGACATTGTGCAAGAAAGGAGACAATGCAAAATATCTTGTTCACAGGGCTATGTTTTTCTACCCTCCATAAGGACACAAAAGAATACTACTACAATTGTGATGTTTTCCAGAGAGTAGGAATACCATCATGAAGGGATGAGATTCCCTTGAATCCACAAGTTACCTTACAAGTGTTTGAAAAATGGGTAGTGGATTTTGTTGGAACAATTAACCCACTAGAAAGAAGAACATGAGCCATATAAATAATTACACGACAGACTACTTGACCAGATGGGAAGAAGAAGAACCAGATATAGATTGCAGCGCAAACAAAACCACACAGTTCTTGTTTGAGAACATAGTTACAATATTTGGGTGTCCTAAAATACTTGTGAGCGACCAAGGGACTCACTTTTTTAACAAGAAAATTGAAAAACTAATAGAAAACTTCCATTTACAACATCGAAAGAGAATCCATATCACTCACAAGAAAATGGAGCTATGGAGGCCTTCAACAAGATACTAGAGAATGCACTGACCAAGGTATGCAATGTAGGGTGAGATGACTAGGATTTAAGGATCCCTATAGTGCATTGGGCTTACATAACTACTTGCAAGAAGTTGATAGGACAAACTCCCTTTAGATTAGCATATGGTGAAGAAGCATTCATTCCCATGGAGTTTCTTGTACCGATTTTTCACATTTCTATAATGAAAAACCTTACAAATTCTAGTGCAATAAAATAAAGACTATCACATCTACTAGTGCTAGAGGAAGACCATTTTATCGCAAGATTTCATCAACAAGTACATAAATCACAGGAAAAGGCATGGTACGATAGACACATCAAGAAGAATAAGTTCCATACAAGATATCTAGTACTACTTTATGACAAAAATTTCTTACAACACCCAAGAAACTTTGGGACACACTGGTTAGGACCATACATGATTAGATATATGATTGATGTAAGTGTTGTTCAGTGAGAGCAGTTGATGGAAAATTCATGGAAGGACTAGTGAATGGGATTCAATAGAAACTATATAGGGGCGTTCACCCTTCTGCACACTAAAGGAACTGTACATGTTAACATTGTATAATAGTGTATGATAGGAAGGAAAAGACAGAAAAAATAAAGAAAAAGCGAGAAAAGTAGGAAAAAGTATGAAACAAGTTAAGGGAAGAGGTTGGAAGTTGCGAAGAAAGAGAAGTTTAGGTTATTAAGTAAAGGGGAAGATAAAAAAATTGTCGTAGATAAGAAGACAAGTAAATAGAGGGAAACACAGACAAAGAAAACAAGATTGCATAGAAGAAAGAGGTTGTGTGGAGAGATGGGATTGTGATGATAACCGCTAAAACCATTTAACACAATCCATGATGGGACGTGCAATAAATATTTATCATGATGGTGAAGTAGTGGTGCCATGTAACATTAAATGTAGGATATCTTGACTGATTGAAAAGTTAAACAGGTAATTCACTGAAGATACGAAGTGATGGAGCAATAAAAGAAAGTAATGAATGACAACCATTAGTGACTTAGATGGAGATTTTATGCGCGAAACAAAACTATAGTTGGAAATGAAGCATAAACGCACGCAAAGGGCCAACAAGGGTTATTGTTTGTCATAGAGACTCAAATATTTCATAGTTGTGGAGCCAAAGTCCCGAACAGATTTTCAGAACTAGGTAGAACTTGTAGAGGAAAATGGACCCTAAGGCAGTAGCAATATCAGCCTTAGTATCGAAGAAACTGTGCAGCCAACCTACAATGCCACCAGTAGTTGAAGAAACATATGAAGCTTCATCCTCAACCGAATGATCTCCCAGGGATTATTTCCTCCCGAGAAATTCGTCAACAACATACCCCCAATTGCAGAAAGATTCCAAGTATCCATTAGTTGATCCACCGATCCTAGAAGGTGTCATAAATAAATGGGATATGTTAGGTATGATACCAGCCCTGAAATATGTTGACCATGACATAGCCGATGAAAATAAGTTCCTGGAGCTTGTACTCAGTAAGTTATTAATGAAATTCATTAGTTATGAGACCCACGTGATCGTCATAGAACCATGGGTGTGGGATAGGGTGTTGTAGAAAGAAGGTCTCTTAAACCTGTTCGACATACTTTATTTTGGACAGAGTTAGGAGATCAACCCATGCATAAAAATGCTGCTAGGTTATGTGCATGAAGGATATTTGTGGGTACATAGGCAAGTATCCATTGATATTAATTTAATAGTATGCATTAAAGGACTTCCATCAATAGGATAGGACCTTGCATGCTTGTTTTTTGATAAGAATAATGAGAAATCTCTTGCTAAGAGAATGAAAGAAAAGTTTCACACATTTTGAGGACAATGCGGTCTATATGTTGCTATCATATGTGAATTGTTAATAAGGTTTGCAATGCAATCCTTGGCATGTAAAGTATTGAGGAAATGAAAAAAAAGTCAAGTGCTAGCAATGGTCATAGTGGCTGCAAAACGATGTGTAGAGGGTGTCTAGATGAACTAGGAAACATTTTTCTTGAACCAATTCTTGATTAACTGCGAGGAAGCGCAGGACAAGGGGAAATAATTTCATTACTCTTGGTTATTAATACTAATCACACTATTATCCTAGAGAGAGCTAGATGATAATCAGTTTTTGGTCCTCAAGGAGAAGCCTTTCTTAGCCATGCGCTATCAGAACCTTTGGTACACAACACATAAGGCGTGCCATATGGGCAATAATGTCTCATTCTTTATCTACATGGAAACTAGCAGATATAACATAAAGAGTACCCCATGCATACTTCCATAGGTGGTCGAGGCATACAAGTCAGACCAACAGTGGTTTCCAACACAATATAGACTGACAGAAGAGGAGATGGGAAATATCATGGCTGATTGGGATGAGGAGTGAAAGATTCCACCCGGAGAGACAAATCCATCAACATAGCCAAAATCGAAGG
Organism: Picea mariana; assembly: GCA_032191745.1. NCBI lineage: Eukaryota > Viridiplantae > Streptophyta > Pinopsida > Pinales > Pinaceae > Picea > Picea mariana. The sequence goes on from JASDQU010099949.1 coordinate 199,055, forward strand.
TATATGACATCGACAAGGAGAAAGAAGATGAATAAGAAGAGGATCGAGACAAGGGAATGGCCCAAAGGAGCCAACGTCACCGCCAACATCGCGTAATGATCGGAAGAGAAAAGAGCAAGAGACGGGAAGATATGGATATCAATGAACCAAGCGCAAAGTCGTTAAGTCACTATTCAGGAACTTGCCGAAGAAGATTTGGAGAAGATATGTTACTAGGTAAAATAAGTCACTGATGACGCATTTCAACGCGCAACACAACAACACGGAGAGATGAACAAATAGATGCAGAATTAGATGGCAGAATTGTGATGTGAATATCGCACCAGGGTGACAAACAGAGGAGGAACCAAGAACCAACACTACCAAGACTGGAGAGGTAGGACCAACAATATCATAGTCCTTGGAATTCACGGGGGAGAGAAGATAATTAAGATAACCACAGGGGCAGATGAGTTCCCCATGACTGAGATGCAAGAGCAGGATAGGGAATTAGGTCACATAGATCTAGTGCTATTAAAAATACCAATGGATGTGTTGTAGGAGCTACATATGAATGCAACACAAGAGTTGAGCGTTCACATTGAGAATACATCTAGTGAGCTAGTAAATATTACAACAGAAAATGTTTCCTTAGAGACAGATTACAACAAAGAGAAACAAGAGCGTGATGAGGTCATGCATAAAATAGAACGAATGCAACAGGAATTCGAGTGCATATATAAAGAAATCCCAGAGGCACAGGCTGAGAAGAGCCATCGATGGAATATTAGTTCACAAAGATAATTGAAGCCATTCATGGCTTCTGCTCATGCATCACTACTACATTGGGCAAAAATTACGATGAAATATTAAGATGGTTTAGAATTTCGTCGTATTTGTTTTTCTTTTTTTGTACTAAATATACTTATTTTTTTCGAGGTCCAAATATTGGTCGCTCTAGCGACCAACATTCCAGGTTGGTCATTTTAACGACCAACATTGCTTGCTCTAGCAACTAACCACCATTTATTTGCTCTAGCGACCAACAATGGCATGTGTGAGAATCAAACAGTCATTTACGACAAATCAATCATATATATATCTCAGTTATGGAAAATTTTCTATAGTTACGACAATCATTTTCTACAGTTGCGAAAATCATTCAGCTGTTCTGATGAAATGGTGTTCTGTTTTCTTATGAAATGTTGATTTTAATTCTGTTTCAAGAAGAGAAACATTGAATTGATCAGACTCTACATAGCTGAGATTTTGAAGGTCAGTACTTAAATTTTTTTTTGTGTGATTTAGTAATTTGGTGTTATTGAACTATTTTATGTTTTATTTTCACTCCTTATAAGGGTTTAGAGGAAGAGGTTATAGGCGCTACTTATGGATAAAAGATGTATGTGTTAAAGGTTAATGGTAATACATACAAATATTTAGGGGTTATAGGGGATAATTCTTAGGGGTTATATATGCTAGGGTTTTAGTATTTAAGTGATGAAGACGTTATAGGTATTTGGAAATAATGGGTTATAACTATTAAAAGTTAAATGAATTATAAACTAGATGAGGTGCTATGGGTTATAAATATTATAAAGAGTAGAGATTAATGGTCAAGTGCTTACATGAGTTATGGTTAGGGAGGTTAGGGGTGATATTAGTTAAAGGACTTAAAGAGTATACATGTTTGGACTTATAGGGGTTATAGTTGTTAATAATTAGGTGATACGTGTGTAATAGGTTATATGGGTGAGGGGTTAGATGTCATGCCAATAAGGGGTTAGTGTTTTACGAATATGTATTATATGGATTTAGTGTTTTATGAATAGGGTAATATCGGTAAGGGTTAAAGGGGTTAGGGTTTTAAGTGTTAGGAGTTATGAGTTATAAGGATTAAAGGTTATAAGAGCTATTCGTTATGGCTTGGAAGGGATCAATGTTAGGTTTAGTAAAGTTTAAGGGTTATAATGGTTATAAGGTTTATGGTTTATAAGTTCATGTATTACGAGTTAGAGATGACAACTTATCGAATTAACAAAGATGTGTTATCATATTAAAGAGGATATATGAGCTATATGTGTTAAGACCCAGGGTCGATAAATGTTTGTGGT
>JASDQU010099949.1:217805-234499 GCA_032191745.1 Picea mariana
GCGAAACTATTATTTTTTGATTTTTATAATTTTATGAAAAAGAAATAGAATAAAAACAATCTAAGCTAAACAACTAAAATAATAACTCTAACTACGAATCTAAACTAATATATTTATCTAAACTACTTAAATAACACTAATAAGCTAACTATTAAATGACAAATAGCAAACTGACTTGAAGTAACGCTTCAGGTTCGTCCTGTATTCAATAGTTGATTCAGCTGTTCGGTGGGAGGAAACCCGCACCGGATTATCCACGAGATTCTCGTAAACAAGAAGCAGCTGTGCTCTTCAAATATAAACGATAGGACAAACAAGACATAAAAATAACAACACTTCTTATGATTTACAAACCATCACAATTAGATAAATCTGTATGCAACAATTTGTACAAAACGATTCAATTAATGAAAAAGATAAACCTGTATTCATTAAATTGAATTAAAGTGATTACTGTATTTTTAAACAAGAGATATCAGATATGGACAACATATAAATCAAATCATATCAACATGCAATGAATTATGATAGCTAAAGTAGTCGATAATTAATTGCAAACTGATATGCAAAAACCTGAAACAAAAGTTTGATATATTGAAAGCGAAAGCTGTTACAAGACATCAAATTTCATCTCAGTCTGAATCATAAATCCATAGTCTGGTTCTCTCCACAGTGATGATGATTATCCTTATTACAAAAAAATAACAAGTATTTAAAGACTTCCCACAGGGTAAAACATCCCCGTGGGAATTATCAAAACAGTTTATAGAAAATCTGGAGATAATCTCCCAAGTCTGACTAAAACTAACACCCTATAATAAAACTATATCACAAAACATCTCTCAAACTGCCACAACATGCCAAATTGATCATTTTAATTCGTATGCACCTGAAGGGGACAAAAAAAGACAAGATTAGAGAATATTTTGTTGATAAAATCGACAGGAATCTAATTTTTAAGACTAGCTAGAGAATCTTGCGCTTCTGTAGCAGGTCTAAATTGAACACAGAATCGTTTTAAAACCAATTCGAATCTTGAAGAACTATATTCAAACTATTAAACCAATATTTGATTGCTAATTAGAAACCAAACGAATCATTCAAAAACTTGTATGCAAATTAAAACAAAAGAAATCATGGTCAACCGATTTCATTAAATCAAAACTTGTATGCACTCTGTTCAATTTGTTATCACCAATTTGGGGTAAATAGAATCGCATTAGATAATTTGACAGCAATGAAATCATTTTCATGAACTAATTCCAATCGACACAAATTGTAACTGGTTAATCAAATCATTTATGCAATAGTTTATGTCGCCTCATCCATTAACAAAATCATTGTCGAATCACAACGAAATCAACAGGATCGTATTTCAGATTAATGGAACTATAACAAACATATACCAAAGATCATGCTAATCGTAGCACGCAACAATTGTTTACAAATCAAATCAAACAGGAACGAATCGAAACAGTTGGGAGCCGACACAATCGTTATGCAAAAACGATTTTTAGCCAATAGATCTTTTGCACAGGACGAATGTAATCAAAATCCAAACGGAAATATTGATTCCATACAAAACAGAGTCGTTCCTGATAAATCGAAATCCACATATTTGTTTTGAGTCTATTAGAAGCAAACGAAACTAATCGAAATCAATCCAAATTGACTGTCCTAAATCAGACGAACAAAATTGTTTCAAAAACAAGCCAAATAGAATAAAAAACAAATCAATCATTTATACTAAACTGAGAATAATAAAATCTCATTAACTAAATGATAGCTGTGTCCGAGTTTTGCAAACAAATTTCCCTCTCATGATTCATAACGAAATTGATTTGGTAAAAAGGATAGAATCATTTTGAATCAAAACGAACAGAGCGAAATTAATATCGCAATTCATACCTGAACAATCAGAAAACAACTCGATCATGATAATTTGGAATTGACAAAGGCCGTTGCTACCTCGACGTTCCTGAAGATAATCAAACTAGTGGTTTTTTGTTTCTTTTCACTGGCCTGAAGCCTGTCTCTTTCTTTTGACAGCACTGTAACTTGCTCCTCCAACGATTTGATCTTTGATTGCAATAAGGGGACGTCGGTGTAATAACGCTCTAGCCACACATTACATTGGATGCATGATGATTGCTTGGGCTTTGACATAACAGGCAAGGGTTTGTTTAAGTGACCAGGGGTTTCATTGTGCAACTTGATTCCCAGGTAATTCGGGTCATTTTTGAGGCACGGGGGTAAATTAGATACATAGTCATAGAGTTTCGTAGAGCATAGGCCATGGGAATAGGGGTACTCTTCAGCTAGGAAATGCTCGATATCGGAGTCCGAGTCCTTGCTCAACACTATGGGATTTTGGTCGATGTTCTGTTTAGGTTTGTTCCGAGCAAGTCTCGATATCAGTCGAGCATTTTTCTTCCCCTTTCTATTGACAGTAGTATCATTGTTGTCTTTCTTCCTCACAGGTCTTTTGATGACCTTACTATCATCCTTAGTGCACGGGTCAACCAAGGCATCATATAAGTCCAAATCGGGGAAAACTGAGGGTTTGACAGGGGGTAGAAGGATATGAAATGGCACGGCTGGCTCAACCCTATTCTCATTGACCACAGCCTTGTCGATTTGAGCAGACTCTGGATTAGCAAATCCATTTCTAGATAGAAAGACCTGCCAATTATCGCCATGAAGGCTCAAATGGTGGACGAGGATGAGTTTAATTAAGTCATGATGAAAAAGGCTGCTATCAGCCTTCTCACATTTGAATCTCTTTGACATCTTGTAAAGACTACGCAAGAAGTAATGTGGCATGTTCAAAGGATAGCCCATGAAATTCATCAATAATCAGAGGTGATACAATAATACTAAGCCATACCGACCTTCACAAGTCACAAATTGTTTAACGATTACCAAAAGATCGTGCCACCTGGGTTTGAGGGTAGAAATAGGCATACCTTTATCACAGGAAACAACCTTTCTTGATATGAATAGTAATGGCCACGACACCTCGTCGACTTTGGAGTTTTTAAACCATCGTTGGCCTATAGCTGCCAGTCCTGAAGCAGAGCTTATGAACTCCTCATTGAGCTCGAGATGTATGTCACCGACTTTATCCCTACACCCATCAAAGGTGAGGGCAAATTTTTGGGCAACCGAAAGGTTGAAACCATTGAACCTCTGTATAAACACTAGCCAACCACTGTTTTCTAAATCCTTACGGGCATTATCGAATAGTAGCAGAGCTTGGCTACCGTTTGGCTCTATGCGCACCACCGGTGCCATAGATAGGAACACACGGTGAGTGAGGTGAACGGGCCAGGGTTTGAACAGAGTATTCGCAGGGGCAGAACGCTCACAGGCTTAACCGAAAACTAGCAAAGGTGAACCGGGATAGGGGGAAATAATTAATGACAGAATGTGCGAAGGTGGTGGATCTATTTCGGCCCATGCAAAATAGTCATTTCCCACAGTACAACCGATGATGCATATAATGTTTCAAATCACCATGCATATGTTAAAAATCATGCCATTCAATTGATCAATGAAACCTATGGTAAGTCGATCTAAAAATTCGTATAAGCATAGCGTTTGCATAGTTTTTAAAATCAAAACAATAATTAGAAATCGACACCAAGGGTTTGATCATATCAAATATGCGTTGTGTGGTATGATTGCGCCAAGGGTCTAATCCATAATGTCAATGAGGTTTCATAAAACCAATGTGCCAACGAATTTGATCCAGATACATAAAACCATCACTAAATCAATGATTGAATCACTATCCTTAGGAAATCATCACAGTCTCATAAAAATTGAAATCATATTAACAACAAAAATGCCAAATGAGTAAAGAATCTTGGGGTCTTGCCACAATTAAATTGGAAACGCAATGAACATATAGACAAGAGTGACCATAGAAATCCAGTGACGATTTTAATATGACTTTGAAATCAAAGTTTTCACGCTTGCAGTCGTGAAAAGAAAAACAAAGGCAGGTGTGCAAATATCGCAAAAATAATGGTGTTATTTTCTTCCGAGGATTGCGACGAAAATCAAAGTTTGCAAAACACTGGTGTAGGCAGCTTATAAGGATAGTATAGAAATGCTAATTGGCTGCCAACAATGGCAACACATTGGTAGAAGCAGTTATCTATGCTAAAAGAACAAATTCAGATTATGATAATGAGAAAAATTCTAACTCAAAAATAACAACCAGAAAATTGTTTAAACATCATCAATGATCAAATATTCCAGCATTGCTTAAAGGATGAAAACTGATAGAAATCTTAAGATAAGCGAGCCGCGACATTAAAGATAAAATCTCCAATTCTGTTGANNTTAAGGTCAAAGGTTTCATATATTTGAAAATTTTCATATACCCAACATTGCTTTGCTACCAGCGGGCCTGTTCAGTACCCTGACGAAGTTGTCTTGGCCTCATGCATGCATTTACCCGCTGCCAGAAGACCTGTTCAGCATCCCGGCGGGTTTACAAGCACTTCCCACAACTCTTTTAATGATTTATTTTGTTTTTTAAAGATATATAGTTGAGCAGGGTGACGCTGAAAATTATGATATTTTAAACATATTTTTTACAGACCTCAACATAATTTTTTATAACTGACCTTCATTAAGATCCAGAGATGGTTTATTTACAGAACCAAATTTCTAAGGTAGGGAGACATCTTCTGAGTCATTCCCTTAAGGAATAGGGACATCGTGAGAAGATAATGGATGATCGTGACAGGCTTTACTCAGAGATCGGAATCAGTTAACTTCTTTCAAACAACAGTTTTTTTTGCCAACACAGATGTAAATTTCAAAAGTATATAATTGATGTTTATACAATGTTTCAGCAGTCATTTCTGTGAAAGAATTTTCTGTTTTCTTTGTCTGAATAGTTTCAAAATTCAGGTACGTGTATTTCCAAAAACAAAACTGATCAGAGCAAAGGAAAAATCAAAACCAAAAAAGCAAAGAAAAGCAGACAAAAGAAAAATATGTACATAATATACAAAGGGTTTTCATCAAGCAAAATATCTTTTCAGAGCCTGGCCATTCACCGGATAGGTGTCAGGCTGTCCTTCTAGATTCTGCAATTGGAAAGAGCTGGGACCCAACTTCTCAGCAATTAAGAACGGTCCAAGCCATAAGTTTTGAAATTTCGTGTGCTCTCCCTTTCCCTCGTGCGGTTTGTCTCATTTCAAGACGAGGTCACCTACTTCGAAGTTCCTATCAGAGGCAGAGTTAGAATTGAACCAACTTTTGACTATCTATTGATGCTGATCTAACTTACGCTTGGCTTGGGATCTTACCTCTTCTAGCTTCATCAAAGCATTAATTCAGTTTTCCAAAGGGGGACAGTCTTCTTCTTGTATTTTTTGCGATAACTGTAGTGAGGGAAGAAGAATGTGTGGTGGTAGAATTGCTTCTCTGCCATAAACGAGAAAAACGGGGGAGTTACCTACAACAGTTTTTGGTGTTACCCTATCAGCCCAAATTGCATTTAACAGTGCATTGTGCCAGTTTTTGTGATTCTCTGATACCGTTCTCTTGATAATTTTAATCAGGTTCTTATTTGTTGATTCTGCCAATCCATTGCCCTGGGGGTAATAGCTAGCATAATACTTCAATTTAATTCCTTTTTCTAAAGCGAACTTGCTCATCTCAAGAGATGAAAAGTAAGAAGCATTATCGAATACTAAATAGTCAGGGATACCAAAATGAGTGATAATATTCGAATTTAGAAAGGCGATTACCTGACTAGTATTCACAGTTCTTAATGCGGCAGCTTCAGAACACCTGGTGAAGTAATCTGTGGCTGTTATGATAAACTTATGCTGCTGTGAGGATGGCGGGTTGATTGGACCTATGATATCAAGGCCCCACTGCTGAAAAGGAGAGTCTACTGACATGGGCTGCAAAGGAAAGGCTGGTTTCTGTAACCACCTTGATGCTTTTTGACAAATAATACACTTGCGACACAAGGCATGGGCGTCTCTAAAAAGTGTGGGCCAGTAATAACTGGCTCTCAAAACTTTATGGGCAGTGGTGTCACCACCAAAATGCCCACCAGCTTCTTCGGCATGCAACTCTAGTAAGACTTTTTCTGCTTCGTCTTTCTCAAGACAACGCATCAGTACGCCATCAAAATTTTAACGAAACAGAATACCATTAACCAAATGAAAGGAGGCAAAATTTAATCTTAACACTCTTCTTTTAGTGGGATCCAGGTGACGGGGGGATGACCCATGTTCAAGACAGAATTTTATATCGTCATACCAGGGAATAACAGAGTTTTGTGCACAATAGATTACATTTTGATTGTGCTGTCCTAGGTTTGACATATCGTTTTCTTCTTGCTATCCTGCTGCTGAATCAATGACTAATTTGCATAACCCTTGGCCTCTCACTATCTGATCTGGGGTAATTTCTATGTCGTACTCCTGCAAGGAGGTAACCCAGTTAGCCCTCTTTTCTCCTATCTCTTTCTGCACTAACAGGTTCCTAACAGCTAGGTACAGGACAATAATATTTGTCCTAGATTTCAAAAGATAAGACCGGAAGTGTTTGACTGCTTTGAAAATAGCGTAGGCTTGCTGATCTACCACTGGGTACTTTAGTTCCACGCCTTTGAAAGAAGAGCTCATAAAGGCAATGGGTACTTCATTGTTTTCCGCGTTCTTTTGAGTTAGGACGGCGTCATAGGAGTGGTCGGAAGAAAAAGTGTAGAGCGTGAAGTCTTTTGAAAAGTCGGGGCTCATGAGAGAGGGAGCATCTATTATAGCCTTCTTTATTTCATTAAAAGCTTGATTTTCTAAGGGTCCCCAATGATATTGTGCATCTTTCTTAATTAGGTTCTGTAAAGGTCTGACCATTTCGGAGAAACTGGGGATGAATCTCCTGACGAAGTTTATCTGGCCTAAGAAAGACTGCATAGACTTTTTGAATGTAGAAGGGGGAAGTTTCACGATGGCTTGAGTCCTTTTGGGGTCGATAATCATCCCCTCGTTTGACATAATAAATCCTAAAAGTTTACCTTGTTCTACAGCGAAAATAGATTTTTTGGGATTTAAGGAAATGTCGTATTTACGACATCGCTATAGAACGGTTCTCAAATGAGCTAAATGATCATCTTTGTTTATCGAAAAGATGGTAATGTCATCCAAGTAAACTACGATGGAATGATTGATCAAGCCTTGAAAAGCGATGTCCATCGCTCTCTGGAAAGTGGCACCGGCATTAATCAATCCAATGGCCATTTTTCGATAAGCATAGGTGCCCCATGGAGTGCGGAAGGTAGTTTTAAGTTGGTTTGGAGGGGACATTAGGAATTGGTTGTACCCTGAGAAACCATCCAATAAAGATAGCCTCTCAGAACCAGATACCTGTTGAAGGATTTGTTCCATGGGTGGGACAGGGTAGTTGTCTTTATCAGACGCTCTATTAAGGTTCCGGAAATTGACACAAAGTCGGATTTCCCCGCTTTTCTTCCGGATAGGGACAAGGTTAGATACCCATTGAGTGTGCCTAACTGGAAAAATTATCTTAGCGTTCAGGAGTTTATTTAATTCTTTTTTCACGGTCGGTTCAAGCTTAGGGTACATTTTTCTTAATTTCTGTTGAAAGGGTAAGGTTTGAGGTTTCATAGGAATGACATGTTGTATGATGTTAGGGTCAAAAGTTTTAAGGTCATCATACGTCCACGTAAAAACATCTTTAAATTCTTTGAACAATTTAATAAACGCAACTTTTTCTTGTTCAGAACATCCAACCCCTAAATTAATGCACTGCGGATTGTCATTAGTTCCTAAGTTTACTTTTTCATATGATAACAAGGAACTATTGGTTTTACAGTTGACCGATTTTTTGAATTCATCTTGAAGATCATAAAACTTCTCTAGTCTAACTACGGATTTAGGGATTGAATTTACCATGTTCGATGAAGATTCAGGAGTCCTTGTATCTGGTATTACCATGAAATCATGCAAATTGTCGTCGTGAGTGCATTCGTCGATCACTGTGCCTTGAAAAGTTTCTTCCATATGCAGGAAGCTAATAATCTGTTGATCGTCGTCGACGACTCTCCAGTTCATGATGTTGTCAGGGATGGATGGCCTGAACAACAACTCGACGGAGAATGCATCCGGGGACAAGTCTTCTGCAGAAAAGAGTTTGGAAGCTACGTTAGCTAATAAATCAGCTTCAACATTATTCAATCTAGGAATAGAATTTATATTGAAGGCAGAAAATTTATTCATTAAATTCCATACCTCGGATTGGTAGCTTTTAAGATGTGGAGACAAACAGTGGATAGAATCTCTTACCTGTCTAGCCACGATTTCAGAATCTCCAAAGACAGCCAAGTTTTGAATGTTCATATCTAAAGATTTTCGGAGACCCTGTAGTAAAGCCTCATATTCTGCTGTGTTATTAGTACATTCAAATTCTAACCTACATGCAATCAGGGTTTTGTTACCTGCCAGATCAATAATAACGCAGCCTGCACCAGCTCCTTCTTTGGAATTTGACCCGTCAAAATACAGAGACCAAATTTGATTTTTATCGGGTACATGAGATCGTTGTGTAGAAGCTGTTGGTTGTACATATGCTACAATCTCGAACTGCTATTCTGGATTGGTGATAGCTGAAGTCTCGACCATGAAATTGCCGAAAAAGGTATCCATCCCTTGTATTTCGGGTGAATCAGCAGAAGGTGTAAATGGTTCGTTGGGGTCGTTCAAATCTGTGACTGTGAACTTAAGGTAGCATTCACGGTTTACCTTGATCTTATTGGGCTTGCCATTCTCTGGAAGCCACAGGTGAGACCAATCTGTCGCAAAATAGCCATGTAACTGCTCCGACCAGTCCCTTCTTAAAAACATACCGTACACTTCTGGAATATCCACAACGATAATATCAATTACTTGATGAACCTTGGGGTTAGACGATAATCTTATAAGCACATTCCTTAATTCGCCTATAACTTTAACATTAGTTCGATCAAGTTGGATGATTTTTAATGTGCATGGTTCAACCTCAGCATTAATCTTCTGACATACAGACCATGGCATTATATTGTATGTTGCTCCTGAATCTACCATACAATTGTGCACGTTTCTATTAAAGATTTCAAAGTTAACAAAAATGGAGGTACATTCCTGCGAGTACTAAGGGTGGTAGCTTGTGGTTTTTTACTCGCAGCTTCTAAAACTACTTTATCTACATTATTTACATTATTTACAGGAAGGCTTCCTTTATCTTGAGGATCAGGGTTATTCTTAGTGGAAGTCTTCTGAGGAACTTTGTTCTGAACAACCTTGTTACTGGTTGGATTACCATTTTTTCTATTCTCTAAGATGTTCTGTAACATTTTTTGTAGTAGAAATGGAAAATTTAATAACTCATAAACAAAAATGTTATCCCTTAACTTTTTAAGATCTTCAACTAAATCATAATCTAAGTTGGGGTTTACATGACTCTGTTTAGTCTCAGCTGGTTTAGATTGCTTTGGGGGCAAAGTCGTAGTGTTTTCAGAAGAAGGTTTGTTTGTTGTCTTACTCCTAGTGTTGTAGCGATGAACTGTCTCGAAGTTAGATTGGAAAATGCTATCCGAGAAGTGTCCAAAAATGTTCGAAGAAGGTTGTTCTTCTTGAACTGTCTCTTGTTCAACAACCTCCTCAGGAATCTCAGGAGGCATCAAGTTATCCTGGGCTTCTAGAATTGTTTGTAAGGCGTATTGCAGACTTTCTAGATTAAGGCCCTCAGTAGTAGGATTAGGTCGGTTGGTGGGAAAAGGCTTCCTGAACGGGGGTTTGTAAGGCCCTTTGCTCGAAGAAGCTTCTTCGGCCGTTCTTTTCAAATCTATGACTTGATTCGATATTTTTTGAACGACTTTAGTTAAGTTTTCTAAATCAGAGCTTTCAGGTTGCGTTTTACTTTGAGCAGGTCTAGGGAGGATTTCGATCTTCTTTTTGGAAGAAGAATTAGTTTCTGTTTCGTTGCTAGTAGTGTCTTTTAAACTAAGTATGTCTTTTTCAATCTGGCTGGCCTCTTCGAAGGCCTCTAAAAACGTGGCTTTCTTGGACCGTTTAACCCAAATAGCTATGCTTTGATGCAAAGCTTTAGTATAGTATGCTATAATAAGATTCTCGGCCAGCATGGAATCCATGGGGATTCGGTTCTTAAGTGTTAAGAATCTTTGATTAAAGTCTTTAATTTTCTCTTTTGGGTTCATTCTTAAGCTAGAAAGCTCCATAACTAGAACTTCGAGAGTTTTATCATCTCCGAACTTTTCCAAAAAGAAGGATTCAAACTTTTCCCAAGACACGATGGTATGGGGTTGCTGGGAAAAGTACCATGTAGATGCATTGCCCTCGAAAGTGTAAGGGAACAACCTACAGACTACATCTTCGTGCTCAACATTGCGGAGTCTTAAGGCTAACATAAACTTTTTAATGTGATCTTCGGCGATCTGTTTAGAGTCAGGGTCAAACTTGGGAAGCCACTTCTCCGGATGTTTGGGTAAGGGGTGTTGTGCCCCAGGTAAGGCTACTGCATCCTGGTCAAGCCAAGGTCTAGAAGGGTTGTTCTGGTTGGCCATTGGTGTATTCGGTGTGGAAGGCTGTGAAGTGGAACTGCTTTCGTTGGAGGAGTCTTCTCCCGAAGAAGAAGGGGATGATGGAGGTGGTGAGGGAGGTATTCCAGATCCTCCTGCAGCAGGAGTGACGATTGGATCTGTAGGGTTTAAGGTGAGGTTAGTGCCTCCAAGTTGTTCTCTGATATCAGAGAAATCTAGTGGCTGGACCAAAGGACGGTTTGGTTGTCTTAAACGGGCTAAGGCACTATGTGTTCTTATGAGAGATTGTCGAACAATCTCTTGTAGGTCACCACCTGTAGGATTTGGGGTTACTGGTTCGACTGTGATCTGTGGATCGTCGTTTGATGTGGTTGCTGTTTGAGGGGGAATGTTATTGTTCGAATGAATTCTTATCACTATAGGTGAGCGATTAGGTGGTGGAGGAGTCTTACGACCGCCTCATTCCATTAATAAATTTCAGGCCCTCCTTCTAGCGCCATTTGTTGACGGGTGAAATTGAACGCTTGCCAACTAGAAGAGTGGATCCGGTCCGGGGTTGTCTAAATAACCCAAGCCGTTTGGGATGAACCACCCTGACGGGTTTAGTGGCTCCGTTAGCCGATTTAAGTCCTAGGAAAACAAATGAAGACTATACTAATAAACTAATCTAAATAAAAACAATGATTAAAACAAACTAATAAACAAATCTAAACTACATATATACAATCTATTACCTAAATTATACAACTATAATTATATAAAACTAAATGTTTAATTATCAACAGAATCAACTTTAATTACAAATATACAATATTTACAAATTACAGATTTAAATTAAAACCTGCAAAAATCATTTGTAATCTGTCCTAAGACAACGAAACTATTATTTTTTGATTTTTATAATTTTATGAAAAATAAATAGAATAAAAACAATCTAATCTAAACAACTAAAATAATAACTCTAACTACGAATCTAAACTAATATATTTATCTAAACTACTTCAATAACACTAATAAGCTAACTATTAAATGACAAATAGCAAACTGACTTGAAGTAACGCTTCAGGTTCGTCCTGTATCCAATAGTTGATTCAACTGTTCGGTGGGAGGAAACCCACACCGGATTATCCACGAGATTCTCATAAACAAGAAGCAGTTGTGCTCTTCAAATATAAATGACAAGACAAACAAGACATAAAAATAACAACACTTCTTATGATTTACAAACCATCACAATTAGATAAATCTGTATGCAACAATTTGTACAAAACGATTCAATTAATGAAAAAGATAAACATGTATTCATTAAATTGAATTAAAGTGATTACTGTATTTTTAAACGAGATATATTAGATATGTAAAACATATAAATCAAATCATATCAACATGCAATGAATTATGATAGCTAAAGTAGTCGATAATTAATTGCAAACTGATATGCAAAAACCCAAAACAAAAGTTTGATATATTGAAAGTGAAAGCTATTACAAGACATCAACTTTCATCTCAGTATGAATCATAAATCCATAGTCTGGTTCCCTCCACAGTGATGATGATGATCCTTATTACAAAAAAATAACAAGTATTTAAAGACTTCCCACATGGTAAAACATCCCTGTGGGAATTATCAAAATAGTTTACAGAAAATCTGGAGATAATCTCCCAAGTCTGACTAAAACTAACACCCTATAATAAAACTGTATCACAAAACATCTCTCAAACTGCCACAACATGCCACATTGATCATTGTAATTCGTATGCACCTGAAGGGGACAAAAATAGACAAGATTAGAGGATATTTTGTTGATAAAATCGACAGGAATCTAATTTTTAAGACTAGCTACAGAATCTTGCGATTCTGTAGTTGGTCTAAATTGAACACAGAATCGTTTTAAAACCAATTCAAATCTTAAAGAATTATATTCAAACTATTAAACCAATATTTGATTGCTAATTAGAAACCAAACGAATCATTCAAAAACTTGTATGCAAATTAAAGAAAAAGAAATCATGGTCAACCAATTTCGTTAAATCAAAACTTGTATGCACTCTGTTCAATTTGTTATCACCAATTTGGGGTAAACAGAATCGAATTAGATAATTCGACATAAATGAAATCATTTTCATGAACTAATTCCAATCGACACAAACTGTAACCGGTTAATCAAATCATTTATGCAATAGTTTATGTCGCCTCATCCATTAACAAAATCATTGTCGAATCACAACGAAATCAACAAGATCGTATTTCAGATTAATGGAACTATAAAAAACATATACCAATGATCATGCTAATCATAGCACGTAGCAATCATTTACAAATCAAATCAAACAGGGACGAATCGAAACAGTTGGGAGCCGACACAATCATTATGCAAAAACAATTTTTAGCCAATAGATCTTTTGCACATGACGAATGTAATCAAAATCCAAACGGAAATATTGATTCCATACAAAACAGAGTCGTTCCTGATAAATCAGAATCCACAGAGTTGTTTTGAGTCTATTATAAGCAAACGAAACTAATCGAAATCAATCCAAATTGTCTGTCCTAAATCAGACGAACAAAATTGTTTCAAAAACAAGCCAAACAAAATAAAAAACAAATCAATCATTTATACTAAACTGAGAATAATAAAATCTCATTAACTAAATGATAGCTGTGTCCGAGTTTTGCAAACAAATTTCCCGCTCATGATTCATAACGAAATTGATTTGGTAAAAAAGGACAGAATCATTTTGAATCAAAATGAACAGAGCTATAGAAAGCAAGTCCAATCGGATATATTAATCGAAACAAACTCACAAAGAGAAATTAATATCGAAATTCATACCTGAACAATCAGAAAACAACTCGGTCATGATAATTTGGAATTGACGAAGGCCGTTGTTGCCTCAACGTTCCTGAAGATAATCGAACCGGTGGTTTTTTGTTTCTTTTCACTGGCCTGAAGCCTATCTCTTTCTTTTGACAACACTGTAAATTGCTCCTCCAATGATTTGATCTTTGATTGCAATAAGGGGATGTCAGTGTAATAACGCTCTAGCCACACATTACATTGGATGCATGATGATTGCTTGGGATTTGACATAACAGGTGAGGGTTTGTTTAAGTGACCAGGGGTTTCATTGTGCAACTTGATTCCCGGGTAATTTGGGTCGTTTTTGAGGCACGGGGGTAAATTAGATACATAGTCATAGGGTTTCGTAGAGCATATGCCATGGGAATAGGGGTACTCTTCAGCTAGGAAATGCTTGATATCGGAGTCCGAGTCCTCGCTCAAAACTATGGGCTTTTGGTCGATGTTTTGTTTAGGTTTGTTCCAAGCAAGTCTCGATATTAGTCGATCATTTTTCTTCCCCGTTTTGTTGACAATAGTATCATTGCTGTCTTTCTTCCTAACGGGTCTTTTGACGAACTTACTATCATCCTTAGTGCACGGGTCAACCAAGGAATCATATAAGTCCAAATCATGGCAAACTGAGGGTTTGACAAGGGGTAGAAGGATATGAAATGGAACGACTAGCTCAACCCTAGTCTCACTGACCACAACCTTGTTGATTTGAGAAGACTCTGGATTAGCAAGGCCATTTCTAGATAGAAAGACCTGCCAATTATTGCCATGAAGGCTCAAATGGTGGACGACGATGAGTTTAATTAAGCCGTGATGAAAAAGGCTGCTATCAGCCTTCTCACATTTGAATCTCTTTGACATCTTGTAAAGACTACGCAAGAAGTAATGCGGCATGTTCAAAGGATAGCCCATGAAATTCATTAATAATCGGAGGTGATACAAAAATACTAAGCCATACCGACCTTCACAGGTCACAAATTTTTTAACGATTACCAAAATATCATGCCACCTGGATTTGAGGGTATAAATAGGCATACCTTTATCATGGGAAACAAACTTTCTTGATACGAATAGTAATGGCCACGACACGTCGTCAACTTTGGAGTTTTTAAACCATCGTTGGCCTGTAGCTTCCAGTCCTATAGTAGAGATTATGAACTCTTCATTGAGCTCGAGTTGTATGTCACCGACTTTATCCCTACACCCGTCAAAGGTGAGGGTGAATTGTTGGGCAACCGAAAGGTTGAAACCCTCGAACCTCTGTATAAACACCAGCCAACCACTGTTTTCTAAATCCTTACGGGCATTATCGAATAGTAGCAGAGCTTGGATACCGTTTGGCTCTATGCGCACCACCGGTGCCATAGATAAGAACACACGGTGAGTGAGGTGAATGGGCCAGGGTTTGAACAGAGTATTCACAGGGGCAGAATGCTCATAGGCTTAACCGAAAACTAGCAAAGGTGAACCGGGATAGGGGGAAAGCATTAATGACAGAATGTGCGAAGGTGGTGGAGCTATTTTGGCCCATGCAAAACAGTCATTTCCCACAGTACAACCGACGACGCATATAACGTTTCAAATCACCATGCATATGTTAAAAATCATGCCATTCAATCGATCAATGAAACCTATGGTAAGTTGATCCAAAAATTCGTATAAGCATAGCGTTTGCATAGTTTTTAAAATCAAAACAATAATTAGAAATCAACACCAAGGGTTTGATCATATCAAATATGTGTTGTGTGGTATGATTGTGCCAAGGGTCTAATCCATAATGTCAATGATTTTTCATAAAACCAATGTGCCAACGAATTTGATCAAGATACATCAAACCATCACTAAATCAATGATTGAATCACAATCCTTAGGAAATCATCACAGTCTCATAAAAATTGAAATCATATTAACAACAAAAATGCCAAATGAGTAAAGAATCTTGGGGTCTTGCCACAATTAAATTGGAAACGCAATAAACATATAGACAAGAGTGACCATAGAAATCCAGTGACGATTTTAATATGACTTCGAAATCAAACTTTTCACACTTGCAGTCGTGAAAACAAAAACAAAGGCAGGTGTGCAAATAGCGCAAAAATAATGGTGTTATTTTCTTCCGAGGATTGCGATGAAAATCAATGTTTGCAAAACACTGGTGTAGGCAGCTTATAAGGACAGTATAGAAATGCTAATTGGCTACCAACACAACCTGAGGGAAGCTCCAACTCCCCAATTCTATGGCTACAACTAGAAGAAGGCTACAACCCCCTGTGTTCTCTGGCTACAACCATCTGTCCTTGCCTTGTCCTGCCACCCTGAAGTAGAAGTAGAATGATGGAACCACTGTCAACCTGCCACTGTGAGATATATCACTGTAAAACTGTACCAATAAATATGAAACATGCATCAACCATGCATCAACTTGTACCTCAACCTGTACCATAAACAAGTGCATCAAACATGCACCAACCTGTACCAAATAACCTGTAATCAACCTGTACCATAAAAAAGTGCATCCAACTATGTACCAAGTATGTACCAATCATGTGTCAACTACTCATCAACTATGAATCATCAATATGTACCAACATCATCAACTATACACCTCATGTATGTGCCAACTCATCAACTACTTGTCTCAACCATGTACTCAACCTGTACCTCAACCAAACGACCTCATCAATTTCATCATCCAAATCTGATTTGTAGCTCTATAATATACCTGGTGTATATGATCACATTCCTGCAAACCTTCCTTAACTTTAACAACAACAGACTAGCATTTTCATCAAACTTTTCTTTAGTCTCACATGCCTAGTTTTGGATTAGTCAACAAACCTAACTTGAAGTAATCATAACTTTGTACCTATAATGTATAAAGATATTAAACTGATATACAATGTTCTTCATTGTGTTTTATGCAATTCCTCAAATTTTCACTACTTGGAACCTCTCAAAAAAGGAGTTATAGCAAAAATGACATACCTTGCTGAATTCTGGCTTATTCTAGAGAGCGACCTTGTAGAGTGTGACCCACCGGGAATATTTGTTGAATTTATCTGACGCTGTTACAAAGAATACTACATAATATGCCCTAAACAACACATCTAGTTTCACTAAATTTGGATCTGTTATGAAGAAGTTATGACGTGTTTACCTGAAACACCTGTTTTTGACTAGTTTCAGGACTAGCCACAAACCCTATTTTCCACGGAGTGTAACTCCAAAAATGAAATGACCCACAAACT
>JASDQU010099949.1:240650-290610 GCA_032191745.1 Picea mariana
GTTAGTGTTTGTCACCTCGAATCTATATTCCTCAGTACCTCATTTATGGAGGTGTTGATGAGTTTTTTGCAACCTCCAAGTGTCTTCTCTCCAGAATTGGGTAGGCATATGGATCTACTGTTAGGTGAATATGATTTTTCCATACCTTACTTGGTCTGGCCCCTTCTACTCTTATGTTCAATTCTACTATAATCTCTTTAGGCTCATGTTATTTTGTAGTTGTGAACCTCATAGTTTCATTATGGAACCCATACTTAAATGCTCATTTTTACACACCCCCAACATAGGGGTTTGGTGACCTCAATATTTGTTACAACGCCTAGTTGTGTAGGTAAGGTTTGCAAAGGATATTTCTCCTTTTAGGGGTGATATCAAAATACAATTCACAAAATTTCCAAGTGTTTTGGAAATCCGTCTTCATAAGAGATATGTATCATTCAATGTTAAATTTGTACCATTGATCTTTTAAGTATAAAGCATAGACCCTAGCAAGTGGTCTATGTGATAACATTTTGTAAGCTTGTTCAATAATCTCCTCACATATATATGTTAATCTTGCAATTTCCTAATCATTTTTTGTAGTTTCTTGCATTTGTTTTACCATGTCAATTTTTATCTTGTTATTTTCATTACCGAGGAATTCTAAATTTTCATTAAAATCTATTGAGGTCAAAGAAAATTTCTCTTCAAGCAAAGTGATTAGTTGGTTATGCTCAAATGACAAAAACAAAGTTCTCACCTTTTTATTCTTCATATTTCTTCCATTGCTACTTCACCTTGAGAAATCAACAACTATCTCATCAAAACTTTAACTGAATTTGTGGCCACAATGTGTGTTAGAATCCTCTTTTGCAGCCTACTT
This sequence comes from Picea mariana, assembly GCA_032191745.1. Lineage (NCBI taxonomy): Eukaryota > Viridiplantae > Streptophyta > Pinopsida > Pinales > Pinaceae > Picea > Picea mariana. The sequence continues at coordinate 241,513 of JASDQU010099949.1, forward strand.
GAACCATATCTCCTTATCCTCTTCGAAATATGCTCAATAACATAGCTACTCGCTTCATGTATCACAAGTGTCTTTTCATCAACAAAGTTGTTGATTTCTTCTTTTCCTTTAACAATTGGAACCCCTAACAGGGTGGCAAGATCTTGCTTGGGATAAGGTATTTTCCATTGCAGCCCTAGAAATATTTGATTATAGTTCCTAATCTACTGAGGAGATATCCTCCTACTCCTTCTTCACACTCTGCTACTTCTTATGCAATAGTTGATATAGGCTCTGTAGCATCCATGGATTCTTCACCTACTAGTGTTGACACATGTTCTAAAGCATGTGATAAGTCTTCAATACATGGTTTTGATGCTACATTTTCTTTAGGATGGATAATGAACATGGCCCATGTAACATATGGTTGTATTATTCATAATTCATCGAAAACAAATAGCTTAATCAACCCATCGTGTGCTACAACTACTTATGCTCTCGATTGGACTTCTATATCCATCCTTTGGAGCAACTTCATTAAGTAATATGGAATGCCAATGATCCTCCAATGTCTCTAATGTTCCAAGATCTTAAAATGTTGTGCCAACCTAAAAACCTCGAATTACGATGGAATTTTGTGCAACTGTTGAGCAAACTCTATAGTAATTGCATTGATGTATGCAATGTGTATGTCAAATAATGCCATCCATATTTTTTTTTGGAGTATATGATACATGTTAGTATTACCTTGTATTAAATCCATATCTATAGGCTCTCATGGCGCAGCCGCACTCCTCGGAGCACGATCGCTCTCACAGGATCTTCTTCTCCCTTCGGCCCGAAGAACCCAAAGGTTCTTCCGATCCCCTATCGGGAATCCTTCTTACCCACAGATTTTCTCCTCTGGCGCGATCCTCCCTTCCTTGACTTCTCGGAGGATCGGAACTCGCGACCTCGCAAGTTCTCGAATGATTATTGGGCTCTCAAATACCCGAGATCCAATAGCTTTAGTCAACGCTAACTTCCTCCCGCCTTATCAAAACTTCTGCCCTTATCGCGGTTTCGCAACTCGCGATACCAAACATTCAGGTTTCCAAATCCCGACTCGCGATATGCCAAAACTCCGACACACGAGTGGGCTGTCTCTTCGACTCCCCTTCACTTCTATCGGACTTCGTGGGATCGTGAATCCAGATGTCGATGGATTCAGGACTTGCCTTTCCCTGATCCCTGATACGATGCCACCTGTACTCCACTTGCTCTCGTGGTCCCACACTACCACGTCACCGTCGGGATATCGTGGATTGTGATTCCAACATGCAAGTGTTCTCTGTCGTCGAAGGCCCTGATTCTCCGAACCCCGACTCCTTGGGATCTCTTGACACGCGTCCCACACTATCAATGGTTCAAATCCTATCGGGATATCGCTGATCGCAATATCGCAACTTCCGTTTCAATAACTTGGTGCTTCAACTCACGATATGCCGATATGCGACGGCACGTGTAGATCTGACGGTCCCTATGACTCGGGATTGATGGCCCTGCCCCTCCTGAGCTTCGAACCTCCTCACACTTGAGCCGATAACCTCCTCGCACCTCTGTAGGATCCAACGGCCCACGGAACTCCGCAAAATCTCCTCGGAGGAATTCGTCCATCCGTTTCTTCCAAATGAACTCTACGAAATGACGAAGCGCTCTTCCACAGAGCTCGTCACCCTGCACACAAACCTGCGACACTTCCTTTCAACCTACTCACACACAACTTCTCTCCGCTGTCCTTCAACAACTTTGAAGGCCTACCCCTCCTGAGATTTTNCTTCAACAACTTTGAAGGCCTACCCCTTCTGAGATTTTATACGACTTTTAAGTCCTCAACAAGAAACTCCCTTGCTCGCACTCCTTGTGGAAAATCATCAACAACGTCGAAGTGTTGAAGTCTTCGATCCTGCGCACTCCTGCAGCAGAAATCTTTCAATCCCTCTGCTCAAAATCACAACTCTGAGTCTTAGTCTAGCTTGCGCATGCCTTGCACGGCTCCGGTGCCAGTTCTGCACTTCTGAGATGAATGAGAACAAAAGCTAACTCTAATTGAACCCTTCTGTCAACGCACTCCTTGCGGACAATTCAACTGCACTCCTTGCAGGAATTTCTTGGCTCAACTAGAGAAACAATTGAAACTCATTCATGTTCCTTCTCGGACTTCTATTCAACCATGAAATCACATACACAGCATATAAAAGCAAGTGTATAACAGAAAGAAAACATTCATGAGCATAACATCATAAATACACAGAGAATAACACAAAACCATGGAATTGAATCAAAGCTCTTTCTATTAATTCAAATGCCTGTACATGGGTGTTCTTCATACACTTCTCTGCTTGCCCTTGCTCTTTCTGCTTCAATAGTTCAGAATTATGTTACAATGTACAATGAGGGTGTCTATATCCGTTTTCCCTCTCAGACTCTAAACTATCAAATCTAGAATTAAAATCCTACCTACCTGCATTAAATCTATTAAATGTCGACTATCTACCTAAGGACGAGAGCTATCCGCTCAAGGTCCCTTACAAAATACAAGTGTGCCATTCCTTAAATGACTCATTTAAGATTTGTGCAACAATATCAAGGTGTCTTCAAAATTTGTGATGGCGTTGTCCAGCTGTCCCTGCTTCTGTGCTGGCTTGCTTGATGTGCTGGCGATGCTCCTACATCATACTCCTCGGCTTGAAAAATTTCATGGGCTCCTGTCCATGAGCTCCTGCATGGTCTGTCCATGCTTCTGTATCACTGCTTCGCTCTTCCAGCTGGCATCTTCCACTGGGTGATTCTTCCAGTTGACCAGATACTCGAAGTATTCCTTTCTTCTGGTCTTCTTACCCACTCGCTTGTCCAGTATGCACTCCATCTGCGGCTTTTCTGCTACTGGCAATTGTTTCCTCCACTGGATCACTGGTTCCTCAGTTCTAGTCTCTGCTTCTCCAGCCCTATATGGGTATAAGTCTGCGATATTGAATATCGGAGATATCACTATGCCATCCGGCAACTCAATCTCGTAAGCATTTTCTCTGAATTTCTTCAGGACTCTGCATGGCCCGATTTTCTTCATCTTTAGTTTATTGTATGTTCCCCTTGGGAACCTTTCTCTCCATAAGTGTGCCAGAACTAGATCACCAACTTCAAACTAAAGTTGTCTCTGATGCTGATCTGCTCTGCGCTTGTACTCTTGGTTCGAGTCTATCAGTCGCTTCTTCACCTGACTGTGAAGTTCTTGCATCGCCTCAGCGAATTCTTCTGCACTAGCACTACTAGTTGCAGTTTGTTTTGAATCTTGCAATTCAGAAACTCCTCTCAGTTGCATCCCATATACAACCTGAAATGGGCTTCTACCTGTACTCTGATTCACTGAATCGTTGTATGCAAACTCTGCCTGTGGCAACACATTGTCCCAACTGCTGTGGTGCTCTGTCACCAAGCTTCTCAAAAAATCTCCCAGAATTCTATTTACCACTTCTGTTTGTCCATCCGTTTGAGGATGATAAGCAGAACTAAACACCAGATTAGTTCCTAGATTCTTCCATAGCGTCCTCCAAAAATGCCCTATGAATTTAGTGTCTCTGTCCGAAACTATGCTTTTTGGCAATCCATGAAGTCTAACGATCTCTTTGAAAAACAGATTTGTGATGTGCGTCACATCGTTGATCTTCTGGCATGGTATGAAATGTGCCATCTTTGAAAACCTGTCCACTACTACAAATATGGAATCAACACCTCCTTGCGTCCTCGGCAAACCCAATACAAAATCCATGCTTATCGCCTCCCATGGTCTCTCCGATATGGGTAATGGCTGATAAAAACCTGCATTCTGCCTTCTTCCCTTTGAATGTTGGAAAAATCTGCATCTGTCAACAAATTGCTTGACATCTGCTCGCATCCCCGGCCAAAAATATGACTCATTCAGCTTCGCAAATGTTTTGTCATGGCCAAAGTGTCCTGCTAAACCTCCACTGTGCTTCTCCTTCAACAGGTTCTCCCTCATGGAGAAATTTGGAATACGCAGTTGATTGCCTCTGAAAAGCAACCCCTCCTGGATCATATAATCTATCCAAGGACTTTTGTCTCTGAGAACTAGATTCTCAGCTGCTTCATACTCTTCTGCGAAATCTGCATCTTCTGCATACATTTCCCTGAGATTATCAAAAACCAATGTTTTGACTCGAAACTCCTGCAACAGCAAACATTTCCTGCTCAAAGCATAAGCCACTTTGTTAGCATTACCCGAAATATGCTTAATCACAAATGTGAAATTCTTCATATACTCTACCCATTTGGCATGTTTCTGATTCAACTTCTCCTGTTGAGTCACAAACTGCAATGCATGATTATCACTATACAATACAAATTCTTTTGGGATCAAGTAATGCCTCCACTTCTTCAGTGCCTGTATGATAGCATAAAATTCTTTATCATACGTGGAGTACTTCAGCGTTGCCTCATCCAGCTTCTCGCTGAAATATGCAACTGATCTGTCCTCCTGACTCAAGACCGCTCCTATGGCAAATCCACTGGCATCACATTTCACCTGAAATGTCTTCTGGAAATCTGGCAACACCAACACTAGTTGCTCTGTGATCTTCCGCTTCAACAGATTGAAGCTCTTTTCAGCCTCTACTGTCTAATGAAAAGATTTATGCCTTTTCTTGACTGTGTCCATCATTGCTACACTAATTCCACTGAAATTCCTGATGAACTTTCTATATAAACTAGCCAAACCATGGAAACTTCTCACCTCGAAAATATTTCTCGGTGATGGCCAATTTTTTATCACTTCCACCTTCTCGGGATCCATTTTCAACTCATTCGCCGAAATAACAAAACCCAAATAAATGAGCTCTGTCTTCATGAACAAACATTTATTCATGTTGATTAACATCTTTTCCTGCTGTAGCTTTCTCATCACAATGGCCAAATGCTTCAAGTGTTCAGCCTCTGATTTACTGTAAATCAGTATGTCGTCCAAATACACAATGAAAAACTTTCCAATGAACTCCCTCAGGACTTCATTCATCAACCTCATAAAAGTACTCGGCGCATTCGTCAAACCAAACGGCATGACTAGCCATTCATATAACCCTTCATTTGTTTTGAAGGTTGTCTTCCACTCATCGCCTTCTCTCATGCGAATCTTGTGATATCCGCTTTTCAAATCTATCTTTGAAAAATACTTTTCCCCGCTCAGGCAATCCATCAGATCATCCATTCTCGGCAGTGGAAACCTATATTTGATGGTTATTTTGTTGATCACTCTTGAATCGGTGCACATCCTCCAGTCTCCGTCTTTCTTCGGACTGAGCACTGTCGGAACAGCACATGGACTCAAGCTTTCCCTGACCAATCCTTTGTCCAATAGATCTTGGACTTGTCTCTTAACCTCCTCATTCTCCTACGGCGTCAACCTGTACGCACCTTTATTCGGCAAACTAGCTCCTGGTATGAGGTCTATGTGATGACTCACACTTCTCATCAGTGGCAACGAATGAGGTAATTCGTCCACTATGATATCAGCGAACTATTCCAACAGTTCCTGAATTTCTTCTGGCAAATCGTCCACTCTTGTGTTGGTCAGAAAAATCCTCAGTTTTCGGACAACAAAGAATTATGGATCTTCTTTCTTCTCAACCTCTGTAAGAATCTCTTTCCCACTCATGAGAAGTATTGTGCTGCTTACTTCCGGCTTCACCTCTTTATCCTTTATCAGAAGCAACATATGGGTTCTCCCATTCTTCTCCAGAGTATAGGTGTTCATTCTCCCATCATGAATCACATTTTTGTCATATTTCCATGGTCTACCCAGCAATAAATGACACACATCCATGGGAATAACATCACATAAAATTTTATCATTATATCCCCCTATTTTGAATTCAACCAAGCATTGCTTAGTAACAGTTACCTGGTGTCCCTTCTGTAGCCATGAAACTCTATATGGGTTGGGATGATCAGTCGTCTCTAGCTCCAGCTTCTCTACCATCTCGGTTGAAACGAGATTATCCATGCTACCACTGTCAACAATAACCTTGCATACCCTGTCCTTGGTTTTGCAAGTAGTCCTGAAAAATATGGTCCTTTGCACTGAGCTTTCCACCTCCTTCTCAGGTGTCAAAAGAACTTTATGCATCGCAAGCGATCTTTCGCCTTCTGCATCTTCAGTCTCAACATCTCGCCTCTGCACTTCTGCAATGTGAGCTTCCCCAATGTCCTTCTTTTTCTCTGGACACTCGAATGACTTGTGCCCATTCTTCCCACATGTGAAACATGTGATAACTCCTCCTCTTCCTCTTCCTCTACCTCTGGTATGAGGAAAAGTATTTCCATCAGCATATCCTCCGCTCTACTCTGTATGTTGTCCTCATTGTTCAACATGTGTCCCTCTCTGTGAGGTTCCACCTCTTTCAACCTTACCCTGAGGTTTCTTCCATTCCTCCTTGGGCTTCTAGAATTTCTCCTGGGCAACTGCTTTGCCTCTTGGTTGGCTTCTGCCTCGCCCTCGCTGTCCTTGCTTTCAGCTCAGCTTCTCCTTGGATTTCAAAGCCATCTGATAAGCATCCTCCATTTTCCTAATGGTAACCATGCTTAATTCATCCTGAATGTCATATCTCAAACCATTCAAGTACCTAGCCACCTTTTCATCATCACCCTCCTGATGACCTGCTCTGATGTTCAGTCGATAGAATTCTTCAGTGTATTCTTTCACGGTCATCAGTTTCTGTCTCAGGTTCTGCATTCACCTGAATAGTGTGATTTGATAATCCCTTGGGATGAACTTTGCCTTCATATTTGCAATCATTCGATCCCATCTTTTAATCTTTTTCTTGCCTTTGCAGCGTCTATCTGCTTGTAGCTCGTCCCACCACAATGTTGCATGTCCTTTCAAGCGCGTAACAACATGCTTGACTTTCTTATCTTCTTCCACATCTTCATAGTCGAAGTATGTGTCAAGAGCTCTTATCCAGTCCAATAGCTCCTCTGCATCCAGATTTCCTTCATAGACTGGAATGTCCATTTTCGCCTTCGCACCCATTCTGAAAATGGCTTTAATCAACCGCTCGGTTGATGCGTCTTCTGTTGTGACCTCTCCTTCTTCATGTATAGCTTCCTCTTCAACTTCGGAGTCACTAAGATCCCCTGCACCAACTCTGCGTCTTTGTGTTGTCTCCATCTCCTCAAGTCTTGCTCAGAGATCTCTCATCTGTCTCTCCATCTCTGGATTTCCTGTCGGCCTACCTCTTCTTCGCACCTCCCTGTCTTCTGGGTCAGGTGACTGTCTTTCTCTTTTGGGCGGCATGGTGTATCCTCCTTCTCTGCTATAGAAAGCAAAGAAATCCCACTCTGATACCACTCTGGCGCAGCTGCACTCCTCGGAGCACGATCCCTCTCACAGGATCTTCTTCTCCCTTCGGCCCAAAGAACCCAAAGGTTCTTCCGATCCCCTATCGGGAATCCTTCTTACCCACAGATTCTCTCCTCTGGCGCGATCCTCCCTTCCTTGACTTCTCGGAGGATCAGAACTCGTGACTTCGCAAGTTCTCGGATGATTATTGGGCTCTCAAATCCACGAGATCTGATAGCTTTAGTCAACGCTAACTTCCTCCCGCCTTATTGGAATTTCTGCCCTTATCGCGGTTTCACAACTTGCGATACCAAAATTTGGGTTTCCAACTCCCGACTCGTGATATGCCGAAACTCCAACACACAAGTGAGCTATCTCTTCAACTCCCCTTCACTTCTATCAGACTTCGCGGGATCGCGAATCCGGATGTCGATGGACTCGGGACTTGCCTTTCCCCAATCCCCGATACGATGCCACCTGTACTCCACTCGCTCTCGTGGTCCCACACTACCACGTCACCGTCGGGATATCGTGGATCGCGATTCCAACATGCAAGTGTTCTCTGTCATCGAAGGTCCCGATTCTATGAACCCCGACTCCTTGGTATCTCTTGACACACATCCCACATGATCAACGGATCAAATCCTATCGGGATATTGTGGATCACAATATCGCAACTTCCGTTTCAACAACTTGGTGCTTCAACTCACGATATGCTGATATGCGATGGCACGTGTAGATCTGATGGTCCCTATGACTCGGGATCGATGGATCTGCCCCTCCTGAGCTTCGAACCTCCTCACGCTTGAGCCGATAACCTCCTCGCACCTCCGTAGGATCCAACGGCCCACGGAACTCCGCAAAATCTCCTCGGAGGAATTCGTTCGTCCGTTTCTTCCATATGAACTCTACAAAATGATGAAGCGCTCTTCCACAAAGCTCGTCACCCTGCGCAAAAACCTGCGACGCTTCCTTTCAACTTGCTCAGACACAACTTCTCTCCGCTGTCCTTCAACAGCTTTGAAGGCCTACCCCTCCTGATATTTTCTACGACTTTTAAGTCCTCAACAAGAAACTCCCTTGCTCGCACTCCTTGCGGCAAATCGTCAACAATGTCGAAGTGTTGAAGTCTTTGATCCTGCGCACTCCTGTAGCAGAAATCTTTCAATCCCTCTACTCAAAATTGCAACTCTGAGTCTTAGTCTAGCCTGTGCATGCCTTGCACGGCTCCGGTTCCAGTTCTGCACTTCTGAGATGAATGAGAACGAAAGCTAACTCTAATTGAACCCTTCTGTCAACGCACTCCTTGCGGACAATTCAACTGCACTCCTTGCAGGAATTTCTTGGCTCAACTAGAGAAACAATTGAAACTCATTCACATTCCTTCTCAGACTTCTATTCAACCATGAAATCACATACACAGCATATTAAAGCAAGTGTATAACAGAAAGCAAACATTCATGAGCATAACATCATAAATACACAGAGAATAACACAAAACCATGGAATTGAATCAAAGCTCTTTCTATTAATTTAAATGCCTGTACATGGGTGTTCTTCATACACTTCTCTACTTTCCCTTGCTCTTTCTGCTTCAATAATTCAGAATTATGTTACAATGTACAATGAGGGTGTCTATATCCATTTTCCCTCTCAGACTCTAAACTATCAAATCTAGAATTAAAATCCTACCTACCTGCATTAAATCTATTAAATGTCGACTATCTACCTAAGGACGAGAGCTATCCGCTCAAGGTCCCTTACAACATACAAGTGTGCCATCCCTTAAATGACTCATTTAAGATTTGTGCAACAATATCAAGGTGTCTTCAAAATTTGTGCTGGCGTTGTCCAGCTGTCCTCACTTCTGCGCTGGCTCGCTTGATGTGTTGGCGATGCTCCTGCATCATCTCATATGTTCAATTTTCCTCCCGTGATTTTTTGTGAACTTGACAGTTGATTTTCACTTCTACAATAACCCACACATTGTTAAATCTATTGCCTATTTCTTAACACTTTTCTTGCTACTGCATTTGGCCAACATTGTCGATATCCATAGTGATATTGTAGGTCGATGATTCACACTCGTTTCTCATTCATGGAAAATTCAAGTAATAAAGCATCAATACATATGATTAAGCATTTCTCAGATTGATGAAGGCATTAAAGCCATTATTTATGTTTTTCACCCAAAAGTAACTGTCTTCATTTCTAATTGTAGTTGTTTCCTTCAAAATTGGTGGCACAGATCGACCTGTTAGTTGATGAACTGATATAGGGTTCATACCATCAGTATTATTCACTCCATAGCCATATTTATGAAACATTGAATCCCTGTCGCAATAGGGATTTCGTTAATAGAAGGCACTTCCATACAATCTACCTTTTCAGTCAATGTCGGCTCGCAAAAAAAAATTGGTAATCTCATCAACATCTACGCTTGAAAATGACTTCAAGAACAAATTTGGTGTTCTAAATTCAATCGAGATCCTTTAATTGATTTAAAAATTGCAATTTCCTTAGAATTCGTGAATTCCCTTGGTGGGTTGCTAATTTTACTAGTTTTAAAGTTGAAATTGTATGAGCTGTCTCCCTTGGCATTATTTGTTTCACTCCTTTAGACTAGCACTTGGGCGTTGTTTGACATTCTGATAATTGTTGTTAAACTATGATTTGGCACTCTTGGATGACGTTACTCCTCAATGACGCCATGTAATGAACCAACCATGCCTCTTGACAAATTGGATTTGAGTGTGTGACATAATATTTGTGAAACCATAAAGATTTTTCCTTCCCTTACAATGTCCTATTACAACAAGTTTCTTACTGGAAAACACTTTTAATGTGCAACAATTGTCCACATTTTCTTCATCTTTTAACACGATGATACAACACCCAGGTACTAAATTTGATGGTACTGTTCAAAATTCAAGATCTTAAAGGATGCAAAATACACCTTCCGAGATGACAACAACAATTTGAAATCTTCTTTGATGTTTTTAACTTCTTCCTGCCAAAACTGAAGTGAAAGAAACCAATGCCATTCGAGGAGACCACAGACAACTAGAGTTTCTGAATATGATTGAACTTCCGATTGGAATCTGTGTGTGAGAGCCAAGCTATTTTGTGTGTAACTGAGAAATCTATGGGCTATTTTGCATGTTGTTGAGCAACATACCCCGAGTTTCTACTGTTTGATTCACTGCATTCCGCACCATAGCCATAATCCCAAGTCTGTTTGATTCACTCCATTTTGCACCATAGCCATAATCCCAAGTCTATTTGAATAAGTGTTAGGTTGATTCCATGGTTGATCACATAGAAGAAGTTGAAGCTGTGGAAAGCCTCTCTCACTTTCCTAAACTCATACATTTCCACTTGTTTATGATTGCTTGAAGTGGGGGTAGCACCCATATACCATTATATAGCATAAATTTTGGCATTCGCCATGTTTGGAACCACCCTCATTAACTTAATTGGATGATTAATATAACTACAATGAAGGTATTTACAATGCATGTCGATTGAACCTATTGTTGTCAAGTTATTTTTTAATCCCTATAGAAAATTTTACAATGTAACAATGTATTGAAAGGACCTAATGCTACATGTTAAATGTTTGGCAATAAACTTCTTATTATTTTATAGGTGGAAATGAAGTACATATTTGAACTAGTGTAAATCTTTATTAATGGACATCGAAATCGACATTTGCTTTGAATGATTTGATGGGAGGAATTTAACAATGTGTATAGGGATATGTGTTATTGATGGACCATAACCAAGATATTAAATGCAAATCATGTAGATAAGTTTGTTGCAGTTTCTCATAGTCTTAAAATGCAATTTTCAATTAGTGTTTTGACTTATACATTAAAGCAATGTATACTTAAAATACAACCAACAACTCATATCTTCACATTTCACATTAAAAAAATGACAAAGTGTTCAACATACTTTGGTTTATTGGCATATTCTAGTAGCATACTTTGGTGTATGCTTCATAAAAAGACCTATTCATTCACAATTAAATATTCTAGTAGTGGACTTCGGTGCATAGCCATGTATGTATGCTTCGCAAAAAGGATTGTTTCACTTTTATCCCCTTAACTCGCCTTCTAACATTACCTTAAAGAAGAATTGTGACCCCGAGATGAATGCTTAGCTAAAGTCATGTTTATGTCCCTGATTTTACAAGGGTGCTAGAAAATTCTATCATCAATCCATGCACTTTCCTATCAACATTTTATTATTAATCTTTACGCTTTCCTATCTACATCTTCATTTTCCTATTTGAAGGGATTAGATATGAAATTAACAATGTTATTTGTTTGTATGCCTTTGTATTAATGTTTACGCTTTCCTATTTACATGTTTTTTTTATCAATTTTCCTATTTGAAGGGATTTGATCCGAAATTAACAATGTTATTTGTTTGTATGTATTTCTCTAAAATTGACAAATGTACCATAAATTTAGTTCATATGATTTCTAAGATCAATGGTCACCAATCCATTTGTAACAACTAAGAAGAGTCTATTTAGCATGTCCCTTTCTCTATTCATCACCTTTATAAATATTGCTAGCATATCCTCTATCATAAAAAAATATGGTTTTGTTTCCATTAGGAGACATGGTCTTCTTGAAGCCCTCTACAATTAACATAGAGTCTTCTGGTGCACCCTTTTACCTAGACAAGTTTCCCTCCTACAAGATATATATTAGTAATTCATTTTATCCCTTTCTCCATCCAAATTTGTCATAGCCCTACCTCATGTAATATATTTTATTTTGGAGACATCAAGAGAGTTGTTCACATGATCAATAACAATAGAGTTACATATGAGGAAGACCTACACATTGATTTCCTCAAACATCGTATTCACTCTATCAACTTACATATTGTCAATTTGTTTGATTTATTACATTGTTTGATCAAGTTCTCCTTTCACATGGTTCCACCATATCATCCAACCCATTTTGAAATAAAGGTTTAGTTAATATCCTACAATTACATGACCATCATGATTGGACACACTTAAATACCTGTTATCAAATTTAGTTAAGATCATGTGTTTAATGGCATAATTTTTTTCTTTAAAAACCACAACATTGATCGCTTTAGCGACTAACATGTTCATCGCTAGTATTGGCAATTGGTCACAAACACCAACCTGTTAGTCGTTAGAGTGACAAACCTGTTAGTCAGTCGAGTGACTAACATGTTCATCGCTAGTATTGCCAATTGGTCGCAAACCCCAACCTGTTAGTCGCTAGAGTGACCAACCTGTTAGTCGGTCGAGTGACTAAAATGTTCGTCACTAGTATTTCCAATTGGTCGCAAACCCCAACCTATTAGTCGCTAGAGCGACCAACCTATTAGTCGTTCTACCGACTAACATTCGTCGCTAGCCGAACTTTTACCTATTCTGAATAGGCTTTGTTTCTCAGTCGCTAGATCGGTGAAGATCCATGTGTGGCCGCTAGACCAACGAATGTCAAGGATAAGACCCCCTACAAGGGTTGGAGCGACCTCAAACCAGAAGTGACACACTTCCGTATTTTTCATCCATGTGCATGGGCTAGGATTCCCTATGAGAAGAGGAAGGCACTTGATCCACAGAGAAAAGAGTATATATTTGTTGGATACACCAATGGTGTGAAGGGATACAAACTCAGTGATATTTCCTTGGACCGACTCATCATTGAATGTAGTGTCCAATTTGAGGAAAGTGTCTCGCATGTACCTCAACAAGCGCATGCATACACATTTTTCTTCCACCTATCAAATATGATGATCATTCACATGCCGAATCTCTTTCAGATGAGAGTTATGATTCAGAGGATTCAGATGATCCTGATACAGAGCCAGCACAGTCAAATGTAGATGCAGTGCATGCAGATGTAGATGCAGTGCTAGAGAAGAGTCCCAAGTGGGCCAAGACTAGTCTTCAGAATGCAGGAGATCTTATTGGGGATCCAGCTGATACTAGGAGGACTCGATCTGATTTCGAGGAGCCTCCTATTACACTCACTACCATTGAACTGATGATACCTATGCATATTTTCTTGGTTCAGTATTCAGATCCATAGTACTATGGTGAGGTTGTTGGAAATCCCTTTTGGGAATCCGACATGCAAGAGGAGTACAAATCCCTCCTCAAGAACCAAACTTGGGATCTAGTTCCCCTTCGTTCAGGAAGGAAACTTTTCAGGGGTATATGGGTCTACAGGACCAAGAGTGTAGCGGATGGACAGGTTAGCAGATACAAAGCCAGGCTAGTTCCCAAAGGCTTTCAGCAGGTGCACGGCATTGAATATGATTATACCTTCACTCCAGTAGGAAAGATGGATTCCATACGTTTGAAACTTTCCATTGTGGTAGCAAAGGGATGGGAAGTCCATCATATGGACGTGAATAATGCATTTCTTCACGACGATCTCTCTGAGGAGATCCATATGGATTAACCCCAGAGATTTGTTCAGGATTCATATTTTGTCTATCGACTAAAGAAGTTTATTTATGGCCTCAAGCAGGCCCCGAGGGCATGGTATGCCAAGATGGACTCCTACCTGCTGTCACAAAAATTTGTACGCTTTAATTCAGACCCGAATGTTTACATTATTAGGAGGATTGATTCACTTCTACTCCTAGTTCTGTATGTTGATGATTTGTTGATCACTAATTTCTCGACTTTAGCGATTGTTTCATTCAAGAGGATTCTGCATGACAGGTTCTTCATTATGGACATGGTTTTGCTACATTTCTTCCTTTTACTCGAGATCAATCAGAATGCATCAGGCATCAAAGTATCTTAGATCAAGTATGCACAAGATCTCCTTGAGATATTTCACATGACAGACTGCAAGTCTTCCCTGAATCCTTTCCTATAAGGAGTTAGACTTGAGGATGGTGGGGACTCTCCACTGGTTAAAATCAAACTATACGGAGCTTGTTTCATCTCACACACTCTAGACCAGACATCTCTTATGTAGTTGGAGTAGTCTCCACATTCATGCAGGAGCCGCATGAGTTACATTGGAAGGCTGCAAAGCGTATCCATCGATATGTACAGGGCACCATCACCTTTGGGATTCACTATGCAACAGAATCTACATTGGACCTCATCGGGTTCAATGATTCTAACTAGGTTGAAGATAACATTGATTGCAAGTCCACATCTCGTTACTCATTGTTGGGCTCCAACAACTCCCCCTAAATTTTTTATAAAATTTAAAGGGGCCCCTATTAGAATCTTGATAATTATAATGAGCTACAGAATCAACCTTTTCAAATAGTTCCATACCTTGGCTTGCTTTGAGACAAACTTAAAACATTCACTATAGTATGATATATTCATTACAAGAGTATATGTCAAAAGTTAGAAACGAGCATAAAAAGCTCAATTTAAACAAAAATGTTAATTTTTATCAAATGTTTACTTTCGTTTAAATTATGATTATGTGTTCTTTTTTTTTCTCATTAACAAGTTTGACTATTTTGAATAATGTGTTCAATATTTCATCAAATAATATCTTGGTTGGTTTCTCATTTTCATGAAATCATTTGGTGATATTAATTAATTAAATTATTTTTTCATTTTGCATCTTATTTCAAAATAATAATAATAAAATAATTATCTATCATTTGTTTGATTTTGTAAAAAACTAAAATTAATATTTTTTCTCCATTAACTTGAAGCTTCCAGATCATATTTGAAAGCAAATTATAAACAATGTTTGTTTATAAGTTATAGTTAGTTTAAATTCATTTTTTATTTTTCTAGATTTTGTTTTATTCACAATTTTTAGGTTATTAATTTAGGTTTATTTTTGTTTCACGGGTTTCTATTATCAAATATTTGATACGGATCTGATCATGGTTTGATTTTATTATCCAAATACGTTCAAGATGATTGATCCAAAAATAATTTTGGATTGCTACAAATAATTTTATGAACAACAACAGATAAAATTTGGAAAGGCATCAAGATCAGACAGGCGAATTTGCAGAATTGATTGCAGCCAAACTGTGAGGAATTTGAAGAAACGGTTGAAAACCCAGAACCGAAATAGACCCATTTACCTTTTGCGTAGAGATTTTCCAAAAACAATGCACTATTTGAGATATATTGATGTCTTTGTACGAGACAAATTTCAGGTGGCGAAAATTAATAGTGACGCCCAGACTGTTCATTCATTGTATAAATATATGAGAAAATTAGGAGCCATACAGATCCAAGAAATTGAGAGGAAGATTTTTATCCTTTCTCTTTTGTATATTATTTATTTTGTAAACTTTTATTCTTTTCAAATGGAGTAATGGATGGTTGGAATCTTTGGGAGAATGGTCGAGTATTTTCAAAGAAAAATATGAAATTCCAGGTTGCCTAATGGCTTTTGTCCTGTGAGTAAAATGGTTTTATTTTCATTATAATATCTCCATATTCTTTTAATAATTGATTATGAATTGATTTAAATTAGCTTTAGTCTTTTTTATCAATACATAATTAATTGCTATTATATATGTATTAATTAATTTTTTCAATCTTTAAGAGTCTATTATCTTAAAAATTCTTCCAGGACTACAATATGGGCATGTGATTTTGAGAAAGAATATGGGAAAGTAATTCATCTTTGGCTTTAGACCTATGTGATGCTTATTCCATTTCGTTTTTTCATTATTGTTATATTATGAGAATATTATTATGGTTGATTTTAGCTTTAGCTTGTCATCATATGGTGTTTTCATACTGTTAAATGTTATATGCTCTCCATAATTTCTTATTCCATTTTTTATGTGTGATCAATCGATCATTTGATTATTGTGGAATTCATTTCTAATGTTAAATGATGGATAATATCAATACTTAGAATTGAGTTTTCTTTCGTTCTTAAATATTGATTATCTTAAGATCACACGATTTTTAATTAGTTGTCTTCCTGTTGTTATTAATTTACTCCAATATCAAATACTTCTTTGAATGTATTCTGGAAGTGCTAGTATTGTTTTGTTATAGGTTTCCCTTAACAAAAGTACATGCAGGAGCTCATACAACACAAAAAGATAATACCAGTTTCGTTGTTCAGCGACATGTTATTATGTGTGTTATTTAGTTAAGTTGCTTATGAATGAAACAATGATTACATTAATTAGCTTTGACTGTTTTTGTGTCACTGCTTCAATCGTATTCATTTAGTATTTATTCATTTAATATCTTTAAAAAAAAAAGACAAAAAGAAATGTTGTTCATATTTGATTCAGAAACTTTATCAAACAATCATTTTCACAAGATTTCATGCAAATCTTGTAAACTATATATAAATTGTTCATAATCATTTGTATATTCACATTCTTAGATAAATATTTGTAATTATTGTGTCAATTGTTAGAATCTTTTCTTTAGTTAGTTTGTTTTATTTTTCTATCTTTAGGACCCTAGTTGGCTAACGGAGCCATTAAACCCGTCAGAATAGGTTACACCAAATGGCTTGGGTTATTTAGACAACCCCAGACTGGATCTATTCTTCCAGTTGACGGCATGTCAAATTTGCCTGTCAACAAATGGCGTTAGAAGGAGGGATGAGTACATTTAATGATTAAATGTTTCACCCCTTAGCCTTTCATAATTCCAAATTTATAAATCCTTCTTTTGTGTCATCTTGAAATGCACTAGAAGGCAGTCCAGACGAACAAGCTAGCCTTATAGGAGTCTTTGTTTCGAATTTAATTAATTTCCCATGGCTTCCCAAATCACTGTGTTGGAACATGCTTTCCACTTCTCGTTACCTGATATTCCCAACAAGACAGTCTTTCTCTTGTCCAAACTCACCTTTGATGGTGGGGGGAATGTATCGGTAAAAGACCATATTAACAAGTTTTGGTGTAAATGCATCAAGCATGACATTTCCGATTTAAAGGTTTTGTGTAGATTGTTTGCTTTTACTTTCAGGGGTCGGATTAAACATTGGTTTGAGTCTTTTCCAACATATCACATTTTTTATTGGTTTCAATTTGTAGAGGAATTTTTAGATGCTTTTGAAATCTATGATTACAATCAATTATGTGAAGAATTTCAAACTTTGTTAATCAATGACAATTCATCTTCAAAAGACTTTTCGACAAGAATCCATCATGTTCTTTGTAAATTTAATCTTGATGACATGTCATTTGTATTAAATCTCCTCTATGATGCTTGCATCCGGTCATATTCGATCGCAAATAATAAAGCAGTTACAAATACTATCACTCAATTGCAAGAAGAATTGTGTTCACAGGATGAGAGGGATCCATCCGAAAATGTTGAACAACCAAGGGAGGTAGAATCTATTGAAAATGTTCTTACTAAAAATCAAACTGGTTTTTCCTCTAAATCATTGTATTTTCAGTCCTCGACCATCGTGGAACAAGATTCGATGTTGGGTCAAGGTGAATGTCCTCGTTCTCATAACTCTTGCTCTAATCAGTATTTAAATTCGGTTCTTGAAGAAGACTTAGGTGATGAAAATGATCTTAAGCATTCTAACATTCCAATGAAACTGACTAGAGATGTAGATCTACAATTGGAAGAAGAAAACTTAAATCCTCATCTACAAATCGTACCTTATCAACATGAAAGATCAGATGTTTTCCATGAAAATTTTGAATTATCTATCGTACAGGAGGCAAATTTAGATGATCATATTATGTTTAAGAATTTATCACCAAAAGAGAGTGAAAGTTTTAAGGAAAATGAAGAGGAATGTCTCGAGAATACCATTGTTAAATATCATAGCTCAAGATATTCTTTTCATGTGCTTATTTCTGATTCTTTTCACTCTTTATATCCCGATCTCTTCTTAGATTCTGGTGGACTTGATACTTTACCCACAGTATCTTACTCTTTGCCACCACAATCAAATCTTTTCGATATGCCAAAATTTGGTGAAATTAATTCCAAACATAACACTTATCAAGTCGGATTTGATGCTCTTTCACTTTCAACACTCGAATGGAAAAATGACATGTTGCAAGATGATTTTACATGATTTATTTTTGAAAAAGACAATGCACTCATCCTTATTGAAATCGAATATTCTACACTGCATATTAGTTCTTTGATTAGTTCGAATTTTAATGTTTATTCTTCACATTTTGAAATGACCAATCTCATCAAAGGAAGCATTCAAACCAATAATCTAATTGATGTCATGAATCCTCTTATGATGTGTTCCCCACTAATATATCCATTTCCTCAAAATCATAGTTTGCATCATAATTTTTATGACAAGATCTTAGAATGGATTGAAGATTCGTATCTGAAAAATATTCATAATAAAGATAAAGTTGTGCTTGCTTTGTTTTTACCTAAATATCTAGGAAGTAAGCATGACATGATTCTGTTAGATCCTTCGTGTGATGAAATTGATGAACACTTGGAGAATTGTCAGGAGGATGGGGCACTTCGACCTTGGTTGATGGTTATGTCAGGTCCCTATAATAATGACAAGTTTTCCAAACTTACTTACACTCTTCCATGCCATTATGACCCATATCATGACCAGATTGCAGAATGGTTGGAGGATTTATACATCAAGAAGTTTCAAAATAATGGTAAGTTCATGCTTGTTTTGTTTTTAAAAGAATATATAGGAGGTAAGCATGACATATTTCTTTTTCATCTACAAATACTACATTCTTTTATTTTGATTTTCAATTTTCTATGCTGTGCAGGATTGAAGATGCTCTTGTGGTTGCATTGGAAATACGATTTTACTTAGCGTTTTGATCTATTTATTAGTTAGAGTAGGTTTTCCTTTAGTTTTATTTATCAATATTTCTTTGTGTAATAATGCAGTTATGAACATAAGCGGGCACACCAAGAGAACCATAATATGAATGTTGTCAGGGAAGTCCACTTTAAATCTTTTTCTCTCTGCTTTTCATTGAATATTTCTTTTCGAAAACGTAGTATCATCATGAAAATTTTAAATGGAAAATAAAGAGATAAGTAAATTTGAACTATCAATTCAACCCTGACCCAAGGTGCCACGAGTAAGACTGCACTCATCTTAATAAGGATTTTTCTATTTTTAGTCTCTTCTATTTTTAATAATAATGCTTGGTCAAAGTAACATCTTATGCATCACTATCTTAAGAAAAGAACTTGCTCGCACATGATATTTTATAAGATTTAGTTCTTCCTTTGTTTTACAGTGAGATAATAGTGGATCCAAAAAGCTCAAGTTTATCTTTGGCCAAAATCGTTTCTTGAAAAGTTTTCTTTTGCTGTTTTGATTTTGTGTACTTCTGATTTTGAATCCCATTAATAAAATTTGATTTGGTTTGTTGTGTGTTTTTGTTTTCTTTGATTATTTTAAATGATTTTTCTTCTTATATTTCTTTTTGAATCAATATATTTCTAATCAAAGAACTATTGTCAAAGGAAGCATTTATTTTAAGACCTGTATTTTTAAAGAAAATTGAAATAGTTCAAAGAGGTCCCGATATTAAGATATAGCTCAGACAATTGATTTTTAAGTCAATTGTCACTCTAATTTTGTCCTCAAATTATCTTTGCTAGAGTATTACACCAGAGATATGGTTTAAATCTTTGAGAATCACGATGATCTTTAAACTTTTTACGTCGTCCATATTTTTAAGGAATCATTTTTAAGTGCTTCCCCATTCTCTAGATGGTTTCTTAAATGAAATCTAAAATCTCTAAACCATGATAAAACTTCCAGTTTTGAAAGCAAATAAATAACATGGTCAACTATTTACCTGTATTGCAATTAACCTCCAGTATCACCCCGCTCTCTTTTTCATCAATAAATCTATGATTGTATTACTATTTAAAAGTGACATAAGAGGGTTGAAAGCACTTATGTGTGGGAAGTGTGTGTAAACTCGTCAGGGTACTGAACAGGTTCACTGGTAGCAGGTAAATGCACACATGATACCAAGACAACTTCATCGAGGTACTGAACAAACCTGCTGGCAACGAAGCAATGTTGGGTCGAGAGGTAGCAGGCATATGTTTTTAAATTAACTTTTATGGAAGTATACATCATGTGGATACAACTATTGGATGGGATTAAAGCATTTGAGTGGGTTAAATTACATCCATGTCGAGGCTATGGACGCCTTCTTGCAACAGTGGCTCTGTCAATGGTATTGAAGTTCTTTTATAAACATCGTGACTCTTTGATTAAGACATTATTTCAGGTCATAATCTTCTGCAAAGAAAATTCTATTGTCTGGTTATAACATTGAGCTTATCATAATACTATAGGGTCTCTGAGTGAATTTATTTCAGGGAGCTTAAATCATTTTTCAAGTCTTATTATTTTTCTCCCTAAGATGAAATATTACCAGATCAGAGATAGTTGCTTCACCCAGTAAGTTTCCATTTGTTGGGCCCCAACAACTCCCCCTAAATTTTTTACAAAATTTAAAGGGGCCCCCGTTAGAATCTTGATAATTATAATGAGCTACAGAATTAACCTTTTCAAATAGTTCCATACCTTGGCTTGCTTTGAGACAAACTTAAGACATTCACTACAGTATGATATATTCAATACAAGAGTATATGTCAAAAGTTAGAAACGAGCATAAAAATCTCAATTTAAACAAAAACGTTAATTTTTATCAAATGTTTACTTTCGTTTAAATTATGATTATGTGTTCTTTTTTTTGTTCATTAGCAAGTTTGACTATTTTGAATAATATGTTCAATACTTCATCAAATAATATCTTGGTTGGTTTCTCATTTTCATGAAATCATTTGGTGATATTAATTAATTAAATCCTTTTTTCATTTTGCATCTCATTTCAAAATAATAATAATAAAAGAATTTTCTATCATTTGTTTGATTTTGTAAAAAACTTAAATTAATATTTTTTCTCCATTAACTTGAAGCTTCTAGATCATATTTGAAAGAAAATTATAAACAATGTTTGTTTATAAGTTATAGTTAGTTTAAATTCATTTTTTATTTTTCTAGATTTTGTTTTATTCACAATTTTTAGGTTATTAATTTAGGTTTCTTTTTGTTTCACAGGTTTCTATTATCAAATATTTGATACAGAACTGATCATGGCTTGCTTTTATTATCCAAATACGTTTAAGATGATTAATCCAAAAATAATTTTGGATTGCTACAAATAATTTTATGAGCAACAACAGATAAAATTTGGAAAGACGTCAAGATCAGATAGACGATTTTTTAGAACTGATTGCAGTCAAACCGTGAGGAATTTGAAGAAACGATTGAAAACCCAGAACCGAAATGGACCCATTTACCTTTCATGGAGAGATGTTCCCAAAAAAATGCACGCTTTGAGATATATTGATGTCTTTTTACGAGGAAAATTTTAGGTGGCGAAAATTAATAGTGACGCCCAGACTATTCATTCATTGTATAAATATATGAGAAAGTTCAGAGCCATACGGATCCAATAAATTGAGAGGAAGATTTTTATCCTTTCTCTTTTGTATATTATTTATTTTGTAAACTTTTATTCTTTTCAAATGGAGTAACAGATGGTTGGAATCTTTGGGAGAATGGACAAGTATTTTCAAAGAAGAATATGGAATTTCAGGTTGCTTAATGGCTTTTGTCCTGTGATTAAAATGGTTTTATTTTCATTATAATATCTTCATATTCTTTTAATAATTGATTATGCATTGATTTAAATTAGCTTTAGTCTTTTTTATCAATACATAATTAATTGCTATCATTTATGTATTAATTAATTTTTTCAATCTTTAAGAGTCTATTATTTTAAAAATTCTTCCAGGACTACAATATGGGCATGTGATTTTGAGAAAGAATATGGGAAAGTAATTCATCTTTGGCTTTAGACCTATGTAATGCTTATTCCATTTCATTCTTTCATTATTGTTATATTATGAGAATATTATTATGGTTGATTTTAGCTTTAGTTTGTCATCATATGTTGTTTTCATACTGTTAAATGTTATATGCTCTCCATAATTCTTATTTCATTTTTTATGTGTGATCAATCGATCATTCGATTATTGTGGAATTTATTTCTAATGTTAAATGATGGATAATATCAATACTTAGAATTGAGTTTTCTTTCGTTCTTAAATATTGATTATCTTAAGATCACATGATTTTTAATTAGTTGTCTTCCTATTGTTATTAATTTACTCCAATATCAAATACTTCTTTGAATGTATTCTGGAAGTGCTAGCATTGTTCTGTTATAGGTTTCCCTTAACAACAATACATGCAGAAGCTCATACAACACAGAAAGATAATACCAGTTTCATTGATCAACGACATGTTATTATGTGTGTTATTTAGTTAAGTTGTTTATAAATGAAACAATGATCACATTAATTAGCTTTGACTGTTTTTGTGTCACTTTTTCAATTGTATTCATTTAGTATTTATTCATTTAATATCTTTAAAAAAAAGAAAAAAATAAGTGTTGTTCATATTTGATTCAGAAACTTTATTAAACAATCATTTTCACAAGATTTCATGCAAATCTTGTAAACTATATATAAACTGTTCATAAGCATTTGTATATTCACATTCTTAAATAAACATTTGTAATTATTGTGTCGATTGTTAGAATCTTTTCTTTAGTTAGTTTATTTTATTTTTCTATCTTTAGGACCCTAGTTGGCTAACGGAGCCATTAAACCTGTCAGAATAGGTTACACCAAACGTCTTGGGTTATTTAGACAACCCAGACTGGATCTATTCTTCCAGTTGACGGCATGTCAAATTTGCCTGTCAACACTCATTCAGTCTTGGTTTTGGGCCTATATGTTGGTCAAGCAAGAAGCAGGACATTATTGCTCTATCTTCAATTGAGGAAGAGTACAAACATGTAGTTAACATAACAATTCAGGCTATGTGGCTACAACATTTTCTCACTGAATTGGGCATTCAGTGTCATCGGTCGTTCATCATCTGGTGTGACAACCAGAGCACTCTGAAGTTATGCAAAGATCCAGTTTAGAGGCAGCTAACGAAGCACATCGAGATCCACATGCAATACATCTAGGACTTAGTACATGAGGTGATCATCAACCTACAGATCTTTCCTTAAGCAAAACAGACTGCAAACATCTTCACCAAGACCTTCACTGAGCATAAGTTCCATTGTTTGTGCAGTCATCTTGGAGTGAAGGACAAAATTTCCTAGAAACTATCAGTTCTTCTTTTTACATACATTGTACTTTGAGGGGGTGGTTTCCCCATTAGGTTTTCCCTCTTTCCTTGTTTATTTCAGTGCATCTTTTGTATTTGTGTACCTAACATGGCCTCATTTCCTTGACCCATTCTTTATTTTCACCATAGTGATGTTCAAGGGGGGTGTTGAAGATACTTCACACACATGTAGGACTTCTTTTTCCTAAGGTTTTCCCTATGTTTATTAGTCATTATTTAGTCTCCTATAGTTTAGGGATAATATTCTTCTAGGAGAATATTCTCTTCAGTTCACACTTTATTTTGATCAGTTGAGTGGAGTCTAGATGCCACATTGGGATCATCACCATGCAACATTGGGATCATAACTAGTTAATGCCCATTGTCCTTGGGATCATCACCAGACTATCACATTACTCATGATTCCCTAATATCCTCCTCACTTCACTATGTTTCAGTGAGTTAATTGAAGACTAAGAGACTAGTTAACTCAGTCTAGGTGGCAGTTCACTCCCGTAACTGCCTGAGAGACTAGACTAGGTGACAGTTTACTCTCTTAACTGTTGGTGTGTGTCCAGATCACTTTAGATCACCACTATGGTGCATTGGATTCTCCTCCAATGTGCATTAGTCGAGTTATACAGAGTATATCATGTGTAAATTATCATTCATTCATTTGGTTAATGATAATTCTTCCATTCTTTCTCGCCTGCTCCTCTTTTCTCATATTTTCTCTACAAATTGTGTATGTCATTTTCTAGCTAGATCTATTATGTGCAGGTTCAACACATTTACAAAATCTACTTGGGAATCACCCAATTTGGGTTATTCCGCACAAAACCCATTTTTTTTTTTATTCTTCTTCATTGCTTCAAAAAACATATACGAAATTCATAGTTTGGAAACTACTGTGTGTTCGATGGGGGGATCTCTTGGAAATTTTTCAAATCATATAAAGGGGGGGCGCAATTCTCGTGTTGTTTCCACATAATCTTTTCCCAAACCATGGTTAAGTTTTGCGCCCCTCTCTTGTCTCGTTAAATGTCGAGCTCATTGGGGGGCACAATTACATTGGAGCCACATTGGAATTGTTGATCTTGGACCTTCGGATTTCCTCCTTCCAATATCTCCTTCTATTTGGAAATGCAAAAAGTTAAACCATTTTATAAATTATTTTTACATTAATGATGTGGAATTTAATTTGACTTTATGACTAGGTGAAAGGGCGTTTGGATTATATGCATTAGTATATACGTAAGATATGAATAGGCGGAGATATATAAAGTTAATTTTTTTTTAATAAGGAACCCATGTGACAAAGACATTGGAGTAAAGACACTAACATATACTTTAAAATAATGTCTTTAATTCTAAACTTGCCCCTATAAGAAATATGGAAAATGACATTTGATTTTGACAAAAAATTTGAAGGGTAAGTATAAATGGCCAAGACCTTGTTAATTAAGGAGTGAAAGCTTGGGATGACATGGAATAGGTAGATCTCTAGATATTTTTTTGAAATTAACAAAAAAAACTTTGGCCCGGTAAATTTTTGTTATTGTTACAACATGTGGAGGGCTTATTTGAGAAATTATTATATAAAGTGTAGTATCTCTTCTATTGTATAGCATTATAAGTAAGTGTTAAAAATCTAAAATGTTGTTGGAGTAAGAATATATTGTTAAATAATCAATAAGAAATATTGCACAGTAAAAATTAATCAATGCAAAATAGAAACTAAAGCATGGTTTACCTTATGATGTTGACGCTCATGAATATACAATTCTATGCCTTTATAATAAACCATATTATTTATCATTAATGAATATATTGTATAAGATTGTTTGCTTGAGAATGTACAATGAATGTGTATAAATACATGTAAGGTTTGATAAGTCACATCCTTCAAGAAAAGGTATGACTATCATTAATTACAATATCATAAATATAGAATATTTATCTTTATGACTACTAGTATAACATAAATGATTATACATAATTACATAGTGGCAATATACTTTAGGTATATTACAAGTCTCCCCCTTTAAAAATACTTTGTAGTCGAAGCAGAGGTAGGAAAACACTTCTTTTGATACAACGATTCAACTTCTTGCAAATTTCACCTATTTGATAAGGTTGAGGATACAAGGCAATAAGGCATCTGAAGCTTTAAACAATATTGTCTCATTGACAAAGAACCAATCCATCCTAGGTGAATTCTTTCTTGAACTCTTTGATGATACGATTCTAGATTTGATCTCCTTTTTTTTTTATTTCGAGCTATATGTATCTTTGGATGATTTGATATGTAAATACAACATTGACTTTGGTTAGGTACCTTTGGATATGGGTACATTGGTTATGGAATGATATGATTTTTGTGATTTGGGAGTCAATATGGTACCCTGATAAGATGATATGTCTTAATATTTTCTTGATTTACTTGAGTTAACATGTTAATATGTGATATTTTCATATTCACATCAATAGAACATTAACCATCATTGAACCTATAGATGTTGAATTTTCATTGAATTATTTCTTGAACTCATTTTTGGGATTTTGTTTCATTGATAAAGCTTTGTTAATAATGACACTTGAATTATCAACGTCGATGAATTACATTGAGGTCTCTTTATCTTATAATATAAACTTCTAAGAACTTTCTTGATTCAATTGTATTGGTTAAGATCTCTTTTTTTGCAGTCTCAACTTCTAAAACATTCCATGATTCACTTGCATCCATGGATGTCTCTTTGTCTACTTTCAATATTGATATATCCTTACATTTTCATTTTTTTACTTCTATAAGTAGGATTTGACTACGATTCTTCAAATGGTTAATTTACTTGTCTTTATCTGACAAGATTTAGTCAATTTTTCTCTTAGCATATTGCTTCTCCTGAGATTCTCACTGACATTTAATTATGACATCTTGTTGAATCATTGCTTGTAATTCACCATTGTCTTTATCTAATGATCATATTTGTTTTTGGAGGAATTTTTTCTTGTTAAACTACTCTTCTAATTTATATTGTAGGATATGAGAGATTGGTTTTGTTCACATAATTTGTTTACTAGAGAATCTTGTTCTTTTATAAGTTCTTATAATCCTTCAAAACTATTTTGTGGTGATCCCCTTGTCACATTGGATTGTATCATTTTGTATATGGTCTATATCTTCTAATGAGGGAACTTCTTTGCACAACTCCACTATGGAATCTTGTAATGTTATCTTCTTTTTATCATAATATATTGTCAATAATTTATTTTTTTTATGTCTAGAGTGAATGTCCCCAATGTTTCCATCCAATTAGAACCTATAATTATGTCAACCTTATTAAAATTATATTCACAACATTCAATTTAGATACAAATTTATAATCATCAATCGATATTTGTAAGTCCTGAATTTCAAATTGCTTATTGCCACTAGGGTCTTTCTTTACAAATGTACTTAACTCTAGAAATAACAATTTTTTCGCCAAGTTGATATCAATATAAGTTTCCTCATTGTGTAGATAATATAATATTCCCATATGTGGAACAAGGTTCTTAAAGTAGATCTAAACAAGTTTGATGGTTCTAACTCAATATGATGGGTCACCTAGATGGAACACTACTTTTCTCTCCAAGGTATTATTGATGAATTGATGAGACTTAGGGTGGGTATGTTATACTTGGATTGGTAGTACTCATAATGGTGGAAATGGCATAAGAATTCCTATGGGTGTTACATTGCCCATTTCCAATTTGTGAAGGCCATAAATGCTTGCTTTTGAAACAAATAGTCATTTTTTTGAGTAGTTGACCAAGTTGTGCCAAAAAGACACAATTGAAGATTTTGTAGTGGTGTTTGAGAAATTGGTAGTCCACGCATAAGGCATGATTGATTTTCTTTTAAATGACTTTCTATTAGTTGTTTAAAGGAGATATTAGAGCACAAATCATAATGGATCACTCATGTACTTGTATGGAGGCCTCTTAGAATGTTGAAGAAGAATGGGGGTGAAAATTGTGTAGACCAAATGAACCTCTTTTGTTCCCTTATTACATCCTTCTTCTATATATGTAATGACTCCATTGAATTCCCATCCCTTAAGGTTATATAAGTTGACCCTAACATAAACAATCAAACATCAATGTCTTAAAAGTTTATATCATAATGATGGTGGGTCAAAGGGAACAAACATAAGAAATATAAAATATTTTTCATAGATATGACCTAACCCAGGACACTTAAGGAATTTTTTTAGGAACCCATTTTAGATCTATATTTAGAAGATACTACATTTCCTCCTCCTTGAGAAATCACGTAGCAGCATCATTCCGAGGAACCCCAAATTCCCTCCATGATTTATCTAGAATTCTAGCTCCCTAGACCTTGAAATTGATGGCCTACATTAAGAACATAAAGGTAATTGTATTTATCAATATTATAAACACACATAATTTTATTCATCATTGCATTTATGAAGAAACCCATTCTTATGCCCATGTGGTGAACAATTTTCAAATCATGATAGCCAAGGGAGGTATGATGAAATGCGTTGGTAAGTCTAAGAATATGAAACTCCAAATGGGGGAATATTTACTCAAATTAAACATATTCTCTATTGAAATGGGAGCTTGTGGTGTAGTCCTCAAAGAAGAATGGTTGTGAACATTATGTTTAGTTACAATGGATTTCAAGGACTTATACATGAACTTCAATAAGAAGGGAAATAAACACACCCTCAAATGTATGTTGTTAAACTCCCCAAAAATGATCATCTCTCATTGTATGGAAAAACTCTTGAAGAAATCCCACTCAAGAATTGTTTCCCAATTCCATGCCATCCAAAATATGGACAAATCCAAGTAGGAAATTCACCATTATTAGTAGTTGGTTTTGAGAAAGAATCAATAAAGTATTTGAAACACCCCATGAGTTGCCTCCTTCATTTTATGAGAATGATCATGGAATTACACTAATTCAAAGTAGTCAATTGTACAACATGCATGCTTATAAAGTCACTTTGCACAAAAAATTGAAATTAAAAGGATCATTTAGGAACTATAGGAGGTTAGTGTGATAGGTTCTAGTACTAGCCCGTACTCATGTTCAATAGACATTGTATTGCATAAAGAAGGAAACTAGAACATGTCATGACATATGTGCTCTTATTAAGTTGAAGATCAAAGAAAAATTCCCCATCACATTCATTGATGACCTCTTGGATGAGCTCCATGAGGCATATGTCTTCACTAAACTAGACCTTCAAATTGGGTATCACAAAATTCATGTGAAGGAGGTGGACATTATTATGTCTTCCTTCCACACACATGAAGGAAATTATGAGTTTTTAGTGATTCTTTTTGGTCATTGCAATGCCTTTTCCACTTTTTAGAGCCTCATGAATCAAATTGCAATGCGTTTCTAGATCAACATGGAGGTCATCATATCTTGAATTACCTTTTGGAAAAATGGTTTTCCTCACTAGAGTAGCACAAGTGGGTCACTAAGATGTTATTATTATGATATCATATACAAGAAGGATAAATAGAATGTGGTGGTTTATGCTTTGTCTAGAAAATATGACGAGGAAGGGTCCATATTTACCTTATCCTTATGGGTATCTGATTAGGTTGAAGAGGTATGAAAAGAATGGTTGGATAATGATATAATGGTTCAACTTAGTCAATGAATCAAGGATGACTCCAACCCCCTACCAGATATACATGGTAGTAGGACACCTTGTGGAATAAAGGGTGTTTTGTTTTGTACAAATTTCTACTTTAAAAGAATATGTGTTAGCATAAATACATTCATTTCTTATTGGAATTCAACCTAGCTTTTAGAAAACGTACAAATAATCTAAGAACTTATTTTTTCCCTCGGCATGATAAAGGGAATCCATACCTTTGTATTTGAATGACTATCAAAGGAAAAAGGGGGAAACACTAAATACCCCCCAAGGAATTGTAGTCACTACAAAATCACTGCTACTATCTAGGATGACTATTTCATGGATTTTGTAGTAAGCCTCCCTAAGGCGGACATCAAAATTTTCATCATGGTGGTAGTTGACCACCTTTCCAAATATTCTCACTTTTGTGCCTTTAACACCCTTTTATTCCATCCATGATTAATTGAGTATTCATGGATCATATTTTTAAATTTCATGACATCCCTAATTCTATTGCAATAGATCATGACACATGCTTCCACCTTCACTAGTAAATCATATGACAATTTTTCTAAACTATAGGGCACACACTTGAAAATGAGTATGGATTATCATCCACGAACAAATGGTAAAATGGAGGTAGTCAACAAGTTCCTAGAAATTTATTTAAAATGTTTCAACTTGGATCAACAATGTCAATGGTTTTAGTGGCCACCCTTTACTGAATAGTATTACAATACCACTTATCATGGTGTTGCCAAAATGTCACCATATGAATTTGTAGATGGTGAAAAAACTATTTGGTGGATTAATATTTACTAGGGACATATTAAGTTCAAGCAATGGATCACATACTTACCACCAAAGCAACCATTCTTAGTACACTTAAGGACAACCTAGTTTTGGCTTAAAATATAATTAAGCACTAGGAAGATCAACATCACTCTAAGTGTTCTTTTGAAGAAGGGGATCAAGTGTTTCTTTTTCTTAACCCTATAAGTAGACCTCTCTAAAATATAAGGGTCATTAGAAGATAATATTAATGCTCTATGGACCCTGTCATATCCTAGGCTAGAACATTAGACAAGTGGCCTACAATTTGACTTGTCATGGGGCCAAATTTTTTAGTTCAAACAAAGCTTCCTAAACTTGATTAAGAAGGTCCCATTTGGTTACAACCAGATTCAATATTAGTCATAAGAGAGTGTTAATTATGTAGGTACACTACTTATGAAGTCTTGATACAAATGAAGGATATGTAACCTAAAGTGATCTGAAAATGAAAAGGTTTGTATATACAAAATTGCAAGTGGAAAATGTATGTGTCTTGAAAAATTGGATCAATTTGCGAGCACATGAAATTATTGAGTTCTTACTTTAAAATGAACAACATAACTAGTCATAAAAAACCATCAAAATAAGCACATAACACAACAAAATGATAAAGAATTTCACCCCTCTCTTGGGCTACATCTCCTAGTCCAGCTTGAAATGGATTATTTTCATTATATGTTCAAAGTGTTTTAAAAAATGATTTACAATTCTCAAAACAAAAAACAAATGGCTCCAATGGCTCCAGAATGTCCAAAAACCCCTAGCTAGGCTCTTTTTGCACCTGGTTTGGCCAAAATTTGAAGAAAATACCCTTCCTAGAAATTTTTACCCAATACTTGTTGTCTCTGCTCTCCAAAACAAACCCACCATACACACAGACTGCCAAAACTAGCTTCACGTGCTTAGAACATAACTCTCGTGCACATTTTGGGTCATGGGATATTTTGGTGCGTTGTTAGAGTGGCCAGTGCCCTTCCCGACAAAGATTCTGGTGGCATGGCCCATGTGGCCGTGACTTGCGCTAACCGTTGGCCCCCATTTCAGTTGACCCTCCATATTTTCCATGTGCTAGTCATATGGTGAACTGCCAAGGGTCGTCTCCACGGGCTGGGGCTAAGCCCCAACCCTTTTTTCACAGGAATGAACTCGCCTTCAGACTCAAATAATATTAGTGTCTTATAGTGGTAAGCAACACCTTGTAGGTGGGTTGGTGACCCACCTACATGAATTATTTCCCCCTATCCGGAGGTCGTAGGTTTGATCCCCGTAGAGATAAACCAAAATTTTACATGTTGGTGGGGTGCCACGTGGCAACCCCTAGCTAGGACACATGGCACCCTGTCATTGGTCCACCTCAAAAGCACAATCACCACTACCATGCAACATGTCGACCATCAATTGGTCCACATCAACACCTTTCACATCATTTGTACGATTGTACAGTCTTCACAGCCAGCCTGTATGTACTGCACAGTTAGCAAATTTTGCATGTCTGAGAAAACATACAGAACATGATAAATTCCTCATATGGTCTCCATTTGAGCCCATTCAAGTTTTTTTGGGATCGTGAGGATGAGATATATTCAATGAAACCATTTTCGAGCAATTTGATTTTTGAGCATTTTTTTGATCCCCTGGATCACTCCTCCCCATTGGGAATCTTTTAGACCTCCAAAAGACTATTTCAGTCAATCTGTAGATGAGGGTACAACTCCATCACCTTTCCAACCTCAATCCATTTAGCTTTTCTTGGATTTGTTCCTTTTAGACCAACACAAAGGTACTCCACATTCCCTCATTTTGAAGTTCCTATCTTTCTATCAAGGATTTTATCCTCATGCAATTTTGAAAGATATTATGGCGATGAGTCATCTATTGAAGGAATCTGAACATACTCTCCTTGATAATCAATCAAAGGAGGCTCATACAATCTCAGATTCTCAACATTAACAACTACATACATTTTCATATAAGGAGGCAAATCTAAACGGAAGACATTGTTACCAATTTTTTCAAGAATCTTAAAAGGTCCATATCTGATTGGTTTTAGCTTTTTACCTTCTCCTTTAAGTCGATCTTTGCTAATGTAAAGGAAAAATTCATTTCCAACTTTGAAAATGTGATCAACACAATGCTTTTCATGTCTTGTCTTGTACTTGGTTTGGATCTTTTCCAACTATTCTTGTACCATTTGATGCACTAATTGAATGTTTTCAATGGACTTATTTGCTCTATCAATTTCATAATGCCCATAAATAGAAACATCCTTCTCAAAGATAAAATCTAAAGGAGATTTTGGAAAATAACCAAAACATGCCTCAATTGGAGATGTTTGAGTCGATGAATTCTTAGCTTGGTTATAATCATGTTGAATGTAGTGTAGGTTCTCATCCCAAATATTAGGATGTTTGCTGCAATAACCATGAAGAAGATGTACTACTATTTGTTGACGGGCGAAGATGAACGCTCGCCAACTGGAAGAGTGGATCCAGTCCGAGGTTGTCTAAATAACCCAAGCTGTTTGGTATGAACCACCCTGACGGGTTTAGCAGCTCCGTTAGCCGATCTAAGTCCTAGGAAAACAAAAGAAAACTACACTAAGGAACTAATCTAAAAGAAAACAATAATTAAAGCAAACTAATAAACAAATCTAAAGTACATATATACAATCTATTACCTAAATCATACAACTATAATTCTATAAAATTAAGTGTTCAATTATAAACAGAATCAACTTTAATTACAAATATACAATATTTACAAATTACAGATTTAAGTTAAAACCTGCAAAAATCATTTGTAATCTGTCCTAAGACAGCGAAACTATTATTTTTGGATTTTTATAATTTTATGAAAAAGAAATAGAATAAAAACAATATAAGCTAAACAACTAAAATAATAACTCTAACTACGAATCTAAACTAATATATTTATCTAAACTACTTAAATAACACTAATAAGCTAACTATTAAATGACAAATAGCAAACTGACCTGAAGTAACGCTTCAGGTTTGTCCTGTATCCAATAGTTGATTCAGCTGTTCGGTGGGAGGAAACCCGCACCGGATTATCCACGAGATTCTCGTAAACAAGAAGCAGCTGTGCTCTTCAAATATAAACGACAGGACAAACAAGACATAAAAATAACAACAATTTTATGATTTACAAACCATCACAATTAGATAAATCTGTATGCAACAATTTGTGCAAAACAATTCAATTAATGAAAAAGATAAACCTATATTCATTAAATTGAATTAAAGTGATTGTTGTATTTTTAAATAAGAGATATCATATATGGACAACATATAAATCAAATCACATCAACATGCAATGAATTATGATAGCTAAAGTAGTTGACAATTAATTGCAAATTGATATGCAAAAACCTAAAACAAAAGTTTGATATATTGAAAGCGAAAGCTGTTACAAGACATCAACTTTCATCTCAGTCTGAATCATAAATCCATAGTCTGTTTCTCTCCACAGTGATGATGATCCCTTTATTACAAAAAATGACAAGTATTTAAAGACCTCCCACAGGGTAAAACATCCCTGTGGGAATTATCAAAAACAGCTTACAAAAAATCTGGGGATAATATCCCAAGTCACTATTTCTGACTCAAGCTAACAACTTAAAATAAAAATTACATCACAAAAATATCTCCTAAACTGTTACAACAAGCCCAATCCATCATTGTAATTCGTATGCACCTGAAAGAGGACAAGAATAGACAAGATTAGAAGATATTTTATTGACAAAATTGACAAAAATCTAATTTTTAAGACTAGCTACAAAATCTTGCTATTCTGTAGCTGGTCTAAATTGAACACAGAATCGTTTCAAAACCTATTCGAATCATAAAGAATTATATTCAAACTATTAAACAAATATTTGATTGCTAATTAGAAATCAAACGAATCATTCAAATCAAAACTTGTATGCAAAACGAAATCGTGGTCAATCGAAAGGTAACAGAGATACATGCACTCTGTTCAATTTGTTATCACCAATGCGGGGTAAACATAATCGCTTAGATAATTTGAAAGCAATGAAATCATTTTCATGAACCAATTTCAATCGACACAAACTGTAACCGGTTAAACAAGTCATTTATGCAATAGTTTATGTCGCCTCATCCATTAACAAGATCGTTGTCGAATCAAAACGAAATCAAAGCTAACAGAGTCGTTTTGGGAATCAATAGATCACATTATATTTATCAAACTGCTTACTGATATTGACGCATTACACACGTAAAGGATCATGCCAATTCCATCCTACAAAATCGTTTCAAAATGAAGCCAAAAGAAATGAATCGAGCCAGCTTTGGGGCCGACATAATCCAAAAACAAAGAAATCGTATCAATCCAAAGCATAGCTGTGTCTGATAAATAAATATCCTATATAGATCGAATGCAATCAAAGTCTAAAATGGAAACAGAACATAATCGTTCCTTAAATATAATTTGAACAGAACTAAACGAAAAACAAAACCCAGTCGACTACATTAATTCAAACCAACAGAATTATTCTAAAGCGAACCAAACCAAAATCAAAACCAATCAATCGCTTCTACTAATATGAGAACAATAGAATCATATTAACTAAATCATAGGTGTGTCCGAATTTAGCAAACAAATTTCTCCCTCATGATTCATAACAAAATTGATTTGGTAAACTGAGAGAAACAGAATCATTTTGAATCAAAACGGATAGAGCTATAGAAAGCAAATCCAATCGGTTATATTTATTCGAAACAACTCAAAAAACAAAATTCATATTGAAATTCATACCTGGACAATCAGAAAACAACTCGGTCATGATAATTTGGAATTGACGAAGGCCGTTGTTGCTTCGACGTTCCTGAAGACAATTGAACCGGTGCTTTTTTGTTTCTTATCGTTGGCTTGAAGCCTGTCGTTCAGCACTGTCACTTGCTCCTCTAACGATTTGATCTTTGATTGCAACAAGGGAACGTCGGTGTAATAACGCTCTAGCCAAACATTACATTGGATGCATGATGGTTGCTCGGGCTTTGATATCACAGGTGAGGGTTTATTTAAGTCACAAGGGGTTTCATTGTGTAGCTTGATTCCCGGGTAATTTAGGTCATTTTTTAGGCAAGGGGGTAAGTTAGAGACATAGTCATAGGGTTTCTTAGAGCATAGACCATGAGAATAGGGGTACTCTTAAACTAGGAAACGCTCGATATCGGAGTTTGAGCCCTCACTCAGCACTATGGGCTTTTGGTCGATGTTTTGTTTAGGTTTGTTCCGAGCAAGTCTTGATATCAATCGACCATTTTTCTTTCCTCTTGTGTCGACAGTAGTATCACTGTTGTCTTTCTTCCTCCCAGGTATTTTGACGACCTTAATATCATCTTTAGTGCATGGGTTAACCAAGGCATTAGGTAGGTCCAAATTGGGGCAAACTAAGGGTTTGACAAGGGGTAGAAGGATATGCAGTGGCACGGCTGGTCCAACCAGAGTCTCACTGACCATAGCCTTGTCGATTTGAGTAGACTCGGGAGTGACAAATCCATTCCTAGATAGGAAGGCTTGCCAACTATCACCATGAAGGTTTAGATGAGTTTAATCAAGCCGTGATGGAAAAGGCTTCTATCAGCCTTCTCACGCTTGAATCTTTTAGACATCTTGTAAAGACTACACAAGAAGTAATGCGGCATATTTAAGGGATAGCCTATGAAATTCATCAATAACCGGAGGTGATATAGAAATACCAAGCCATATCGACCTTCACAGGTC
Source organism: Picea mariana (assembly GCA_032191745.1). Taxonomy (NCBI): domain Eukaryota; kingdom Viridiplantae; phylum Streptophyta; class Pinopsida; order Pinales; family Pinaceae; genus Picea; species Picea mariana. Next base: position 277,326 of record JASDQU010099949.1, read on the forward strand.
ACAAACTGTTTAAGAATCACCAAAAGATCGTGCCACCTGGGTTTGAGGGTAGAAATAGGCATACCTTTATCACGGGAAACAACCTTTCTTGATATGAATAGTAAAGGCCACGGCACCTCGTCGACTTTGGAGTTTTTAAACCATCTTTGGCCTGTAGCTTCTAGTCCTCTAGCAGATCTTATGAATCCCTCATTGAGCTCGAGTTGTATGTCACCAACTTTAGCCCTACACCCGTCAAAGGTGAGGGCGAATTGTTGGGCAACTGAAAGGTTGAAACCCCCAAACCTCTATATAAACACCAGCCAACCATTGTTTTCCAAATCCTTACAGGCATTATCGAATAGTAACAGAGCTTGGCTACCGTTTGGCTCTATGCACACCACTGGTGCCATAGATAGGAACACACGGTGAGCAGGGCGAATGGGAAAGGGTTCGAACAGAGTATACGCATGGTTGATAGCTCATGGGCTTACCCGAAAACAACAGAGTTAACTAGGATAGGGGGAAAGCATTAATGACAGAATGTGCGAAGGTGGTGGAGCTAGCTCAACCCATGCAAAACTGTCATTTCCCACAGTACAACCGTCGGCGCATATAACGATTCAAATCACAATCGCATATGTTAAAAAAAATCATGCCATTCAATCGATCAATGAAACCTATGGTAAGTCGACCCAAAAATTTGTATAAGCATAGCGTTTGCATAGTTTTTAAAATCAAAACAATAATTAGAAATCAACACCAAGGGTTTGATCATATCAAATATGCGTTGTGTGGTATGATTGCGCCAAGGGTCTAATCCATAATGTCAATGAGTTTTCATGAAACCAATGTGCCAACGAATTTAATCAAGATACATCAAACCATCAATAAATTAATGATTTAATCACAATCCTTAGGAAATCATCACAGTCTCATAAAAATTGAAATCATATTAACAACAAAAATGCCAAATGAGTAAAGAATCTTGGGGTCTTGCCACAATTAAATTGGAAACGCAATGAACATATAGACAAGAGTGACCATAGAAATCCAGTGACGATTTTATTCTGACTTCAAAATCAAATTTTTCACGCTTGCAGTCGTGAGAACAAGAACAAAGGCAGGTGTGCAAATAGCGCAAAAATAATGGTGTTATTTTCTTTCAAGGATTGCGACGAAAATCAAAGTTTGCAAAACACTGGTGTAGGCAGCTTATAAGGACAGTATAGAAATGCTAATTGGCTGCCAACAATGGCAACACACTCGTAGAAGCAGTTATCTCTGCTAAAAGAACAATTTCAGATTATGATAATGAGAAAAATTCTAACTCAAAAATAACAACCAGAAAATCGTGTAAACATCATCATTAACCAAATATTCCAATAGTGTTTAAAGGATGAAAAATGATAACAGTATTAAGATAAGCGAGCCATGACATTAAAGATAGAATCCCCAATACTGTTGACAGAGCCACTGCTGCCAGCAGGCATCCATAGCCTCGACAGGGTTGCCATTTAACCCACTCTGATATCCGTATCCTGCCAAGAAGTTCTAGATCAGAATAAAGGACATTTTAAGGTCAAGTTATCTCATATTTGCGAATTTTCGTATACTCGACATTGCTTCGCTGCCAGCGGGCCTGTTCAGTACCCCGACGAAGTTGTCTTGGCGTCATGCATTCATTTACCCGCTGCCAACAGACCTGTTCAGCATCCCGACGGATTTACAAGCACTTCCCACAGCTCTTTTATTAGTTTATTTTTTTTTTATTTTTTTTTTTTATTTTTTTTTTTTAAAGATATATAGTTGAGCGGGGTGACGCTGAAAATTATGTTGTTTTAGCATATTTTTTACAGACCTCAACAGAATTTTCAGAACTGTCCTTCATCAAGATCCAGAGATGGTTTATTTACAGAACCAACCTTCTAAAGCAGGGAGACATCTTCTGAGTCGTTCCCGTAAGGAATAGGGATAGCATAAGAAGATAATAGATGATCATGACAGGCTTTACTTACATATCGAAATCAGTTAACTTCTTTCAAACAACAGTTTTTTTGCCAACATAGATGTAAATTTCAGAAGTATATAATTGATGTTTATACAATTTTTCAGCAGTCATTTCAGTGAAGGAATTTTCTGTTTTCTTTGTCTGAATAGCTCAACATGCAGGTATGTGTATTTCCAAAAACAAAAAACTGATAAGGGTAAAGGAAAATAAAAACCAAAACAGCAAACGAAAAGCAAACAAAAGAAAAGTATGTACATAGTATACAAAGGGTTGTAATAAAGTGAAATATCTTTTCAGAGCTTGACCATTCACCGGATAGGTGTCAGGATGCCCCTCTAGATTCTGTAATCGGAAAGAGATGGGACCCAACTTCTCAGCAATTAAAAACGGTCCAAGCCATAAGTTCTGAAATTTCATGTGCTCTCCCTTTCCCTCATGCGGTTTGTCCCATTTCAAGACAAGATCACCTAGTTCGAAGTTTCTATCAGAGGTAGAGTTAGAATCGAACCAGCTTTTGACTATCTATTGATGCTGATCTAACTTACATTTAGCTTGGGCTCTTACCTCTTCTAGCTTCATCAAAGCGTTAATTCGGTTTTCCAAAGGGGGACAATCTTCTTCTTATATTTTCTGCGATAATTGTAGTGAGGGAAGAAGAATGTGTGGTGGCAGAATTGCTTCTCTGCCATAAACGAGAAAAAAAGGGGAGTTACCTACAGCATTTTTTGGTGTTACCCTATCATCCCAAATCGCGTTTAACAGTGCATTATGCTAGTTTTTGTGATTCTCAGATACTGTTCTCTTGATAATTTTAATCAGGTTCTTATTTGTTGATCCTGCCAATCCATTGCCCTGGGGGTAATAGCTAGCACAATACTTCAATTTAATTCCTTTTTCTAAAGCGAACTCACTCATCTCAAGAGACGAAAAGTAAGAATCGTTATCGAATACTAAACAGTCAGAGATACCAAAATGAGTGATAATATTTGAATTTAGAAAGGCGATTACCTGACTGGTATTTACAGTTCTTAATGCAGCAGCTTCAGACCACCTGGTGAAGTAATCTGTGGCTGTTACGATAAACTTATGTTGCTGTGAGGATGGCGGGTTGATTAGACCTATGATATCAAGGCCCCACTGCTGAAAAGGAGAGTCTACTGACACAGGCTGCAAAGGAAAGGTTGGTTTCTGTAACCGCCCTGATGCTTTTTGACAAATAATACACTTGCGACACAAGGCATGGGCATCTCTAAAAAGTGTGGGCCAGTAATAACCATCTCTCAAAACTTTATGGGCAGTGGTGTCACCACCAAAATGCCCACCAACTTCTCCTGCATGCAAGTCTAGTAAGACTTTTTCTGCTTCGCCTTTCTCAAGACAACGCATCAGTACGCCATTAAAATTTTGACGAAACAGAATACCATTAACCAGATGAAAGGAGGCAGACTTTAATATTAACACTCTTCTTTTAGTGGGATCTAGGTGACGGGGGGCTAACCCATGTTCAAGACAGAATCTTATACCGTCATACCAGGGACTGACAGAGTTCTGTGTACAGTAGATTGCATTTTGATCATGCTGTCTTGGGTTTGAGCTATCGCTTTCTTCTTGCTGTCCTGCTGTTGAATCAGCCACTAACTTGCATAACCCTTGGCCTCTCACTATCTGAGATGGGGTAATTTCTATGTTGTACTCCTATAAAGAAGTAACCCAGTTAGCCCTCTTTTCCCCTAGCTCTTTCTGCACTAATAGGTTCCTAACGGCTGGGTACGGGACAATAATCTTCGTCCTAGATTTCAAAAGATAAGACCGGAAGTGTTTGACTGCTTTGAAAACAACGTAGGCTTGTTGATCTACCGCTGGGTACTTTAGTTCCGCGCCTTTGAAAGCAAAGCTCATAAAGGCAATGGGTACTTCATTGTTTTTGGTGTTCTTTCGAGTTAGGATGGCAACGTAGGAGCGGTCGGAAGCAAAAGTGTAGAGCGTGAAGTCTTGGGAAAAGTCGGGGCTCATGAGAGAATGAGCGTCTATTATGGCCTTTTTTATCGCATTAAAAGCTTGATTTTCTAGGGGTCCCCAATGGTAATGTGCATCTTTCTTAATTAGGTTCTGCAAAGGCCTGACCATTTCGGAGAAACTAGGGACGAATCTCCTCACGAAGTTTATCTAGCCTAAGAAAGACTGCATAGACTTTTTGGAAGTAGGAGGGAGAAGTTTCGAGATAACCTGAGTCCTTTCAGGGTCGATAATCATTCCCTTGCTTGACACAATAAATCCTAAGAGTTTACCTTGTTCTACTGCGAAGATGGATTTTTTAGGATTCAAGGAAATGTCGTATTTACGACATCACTATAGAACAACCCTCAAATGAGCTAGATGATCTGGTATTACCGTGAAATCACGCAAATTATCGTCATGAGTGCATTCGTCTATCACCGCACCTTGAAAAGTTTCCTCCATATGCAGGAAGCTAATAATCTGTTGATCGTCGTCGAAGACTCTCCAATTCGTGATGTTGTCGGGAATGGATGGCCTGAACAACAGTTCAACGGAGAATGCATCTGGAGACAAGCCTTCTGCAGGAAAGAGTTTAGAAGCTACGTTAGCTAATAGATTGGCTTCAGCATTATTTAATCTAGGAATAGAATTTATATTGAAAGCAGAAAATTTATTCATTAAATTCCATACCTCGGATTGGTATCTTTTAAGATGCAGAGACAGACAGTGGATAGAATCTCTTACCTGTCTAACCACGATTTCGAAATCGCCAAAGACAGCCAAGTTTTGAATGTTCATGTCTAAAGCTTTTCTAAGGCCCTGCAGTAAAGCCTCATATTCTGTTGTATTATTAGTACATTCAAATTCTAACCTACATGCAATAAGGGTTTTGTTACCTGTCGGATCAATAATAACGTAGCCTGCACCAGCTCCTTCTTTGGACTTTGACCCGTCAAAATACAAAGACCAAATTTGATTTTTATCAGGTACATGAGACCATTGTGTAAAAGTTGCTGGCTGCACATATGCTACAATCTCGGACTGCTATTCTGGATTGGTGATTTCTGAAGTCTCGGCCATAAAATTGTCGAAAAAGGTATCCATCCCTTGTATTTCGGGTGAATCGGTAGAAGGTGTAAATGGTTCGTTGGGATCATTCAAATCTGTGACCGTGAACTTAAGGTAGCATTCACAATTTACCTTGATCTTGTTGGGCTTGCCATTCTCTGGAAGCCACAGGTGAGACCAATCTGTCGCGAAATAGCCATGTAACTGTTCCGACCAGTCCCTACTTAAAAACATATCGTACACTTCTGAAATATCCACAACGATAATATCAATTACTTGATGAACCTTGGGGTTAGACGATAATCTTATAAGCACATTCCTTAATTCGCCTATAACTTTAACATTAGTTCGATCAAGTTGAATGATTTTTAATGTGCATGGTTCGACCTCAGCATTAATCTTCTAACATACAGACCATGGCATTATATTGGATGTCACTCCTGAATCTACCATACAATTGTGCACGTTTCTATTAAAGATTTCGAAAGTTAACAAAAATGGAGGTACATTCCTGCGAGTACTAAGGGTGGTAGCTTGTGGTTTTTTACTCACAGTTTCTAAAGCTACTTTATCTACATTATTTACATTATTTACAAGAAGGCTTCCTTTATCTTGAGGATCAGGGTTATTCTTAGTGGAAGTCTTATGAGGAACTTTGTTCTGAACAACCTTGTTACTGGTTGGATTACCGTTTTTGCTATTCTCTAAGATGTTCTGTAACATTTTTTGTAGCAGAAACGGAAATTTCAATAACTCATAAATAGAAATGTTAGCCCTTAACTTTTTAAGATCTTCAACTAAATCATAATCTAAGTTGGGGATTACATGATTATGTTTAGTCTCAGCTGGTTTAGATTGCTTTGGGGGCAAAGTCGTAGTGTTTTCGGAAGAAGGTTTGTTCGTTGCCTTACTCCTAGTGTTGTAGGGATGAACTGCCTCGAAGTTAGCTTGAAAGATCCTATCCGAGAAGTGTCCAAAAATGTTCAAAGAAGGTTCTTCTTCTTGAACTGTCTCTTTTTCAACAACCTCCTCAGGTGTAGTGTCCCCAAGGCCGAGCCCCGTTGCAAATCAGGATATATGAAAGGAATTGTAAACATGTTCTATAGGCTGGTGAGCCGAGTTTTGTATAAGCTGGTAGGCTTATGTGTTTGTTAGGCCAGGGAGCATAAGTGTAGAAGGCCAGGAGCCTGCTGATGTACTTGTATGTATACAGAATGATTAATAAAATATAAACACCGCCAGGTGCAGACCGACCACGATGAATGAGTGAAGGGGTACTGAGCGTCCACAGAGTGGGCAAGGGATTAGGGGCTGGAAGGTGGGAAAAAGGGTTGAGCGTTGAGCATAGAGGCTAAGCCTAGGGGGCTTATGCCTGGAATAATATTTTAATATTATTTCCTAAAAATCCATGTGCATATTATTTTATCCTAAGTTCCTAGAAAAAAGAAAAGGCGTGTACAGGGAGGCATGCAGATGAAACGCATGTAGTTCCCAGAGTGACAAATGTCCACCCTGACGCATGCAAATAAAACAGAAAGGAACAGCCGTGGGGGGGAATCCCTCGCCTTCCATTCGACCCGACTTCCCTGAGCAGAAGCGGTACGAACCAGTCTGCAAGAGACCTCATGTATGTCTATTACGGAGAGGAAGTCAGTGATTGGGGGGGGGCTGAAGAATGCGGGTTTACCCTTGTTCAGATCCGTGGAGTCTGTCTGTGAGAGAAAACTAGTGTGTGCATTCCCTGAACGCAATGTCCTTGTCAATTTCAGGGAAGAGTCACTGTTTGCCCAAGAAAAGCTGAGCGAGCTTATGCGTGGAGCCCTATTCTGAAATCTTGACCATGAGAATATCCTGTGACTGCTAAACCGATTTTTGGGGAAGCCTGTGTCCGTTTTCCCTGTGTTTGTAGTGGCACGCAGTTCTGGACTGCTTGAGGCTTGTTGGCCTGTGAGCGACTCCCTCCAGGTGAGAGAGTGCGCAGAGGAAGGAGAGAGCTCTTGGAAGGAAACCTGTGGCTGCCACAGAAATCGGAGACTTTCAGTCTGATCTGTTTCTGTAACCCAAGGTAAGGGAGACTGGCAGCCGAAGGACTGTCCAGGTGACAGAGAAGGTGCACTCTCCTAGGGTGGAACAGGCATGTGGGGAATGAGGGTCTGTGGGCAGTGAGCGTGGGAGATTCCTGTGAGAGAATTCTTCCTGGTGGTTGTGTGTGACTGAATTCCCTGTAACCTCAGCCTGAGTCTGGATTCCTTGTCTTGGGGTGGAGCTCAGTCCCAGCTCGGGGGTGACCCATTGTTGAAGATGATGAGCAGTGTGGTCTAAGGCTGGGAGGTTCGTGGAAGGTCTGCATTTGGTTGGTAGATTTCTCCACTGTCACAAGATAAGTGTTTAAATGATAATTTTACCACATTTTATCATGACTATACTGGATCTGTTATCATGTTTTCCATTGTGTAAATGAATTACTGTTGAAAGCTATGGATTGTCTAATTATAACAGTAACTATATGTTTATTTTGAGAATTAAAATGTTTCTCTCTACTGTTACGCATGTGAACATACAATTCTGTATGTTTTATGTAAGAGTCTATGTACAGATTGGTTAGAGAGAGGTTTGAAAGCCTCGGTAGTGAAAAGTGACACTACAAATTGGTATCAGAGCCGGTGGAGCAGTCTTTGGACTGAGACTGCGAAGGGAAATTGGGTCTGGAAGGCCAATTTCGGACCTCGGTTTGCTCCAAAATGTCAAGGATTTACTTGATGAGTTTTAAGCTCAGGAGGTATAGCGGCATTACAAAACCGCAGCCAGTGTGGTATAAGTCCACAGGGAGACAGGTCTCTACAAAAACGGTGTTAGAACCTTAGGATCTGTTCAAGAGGGAGGGTGAGCCCTCGTGACCGTCAGATCTGGAAAAATGTGCATGAGAATTAAAATTCCTTTGGAAATGGCACAGGAGTGTGGAAATCGTGATACATGAAATCCCGAGTTAGTTACAAACCGTCTGCGCCGTTAGATCTCGGTCGGAAAATCCGCCAGTCGTTGGATCTGTCGGGAGATGTCCAAAGTTTAAACCTCAGAGACTAGGGGCGAATGCTCCGAAATAGATCTAGACAGCCCGAAAGACGGAGGACACGTGTTGTGAGATTTCCCATTTCAAGAAATCGGGAATCGCAATATCGGGAGTCCTAGTAACAAGGGATCAGGACTTTCCACGGTGGAAACCCCCAAACGTCAAAAGGATCTGCGTCGTTGATCCGAGGAGGGGATCTGACAGTTGGATTCCATGCTTGGATTGGATGTGGACGCATAAATGCGTACCACGTGCCAGTGAGACGAAGAGACAGGCAAGAGTGGCGGGACCCGATGACATCATTAAAAGTGACGTGGACCCTCCTGAACATACCACATGCCACGGTGGTGAAGGACGACAGTAGTGTTGTGGGCCCGGAGAATAAAGTAACTCGCGATTTCGGTAACTCGCGAGATAAGGGCATGGGAGCTTGACATTGAAACTCGTGAAGTCGCGAAGTAGCGAGAACGAGAGGAGAAAAGTCAACATCGCTTCTCGGGGTTTCGTGAAAGGGAGGCACCAGGGATGGATGCCACAACTCACGAAGGTGCGAATAGCGAAGGGTGCTAGCACGTAGCCCTAGACTATGGTCATGCGTAGCATATGCTAGCAAGGAGGGAGCCACACCCGTGTCGCATCTCGGGTATCGACGGTTAGAGGAAATGAGTCGAGGGTCTTCGACTCACGAGCTCGCGAGATCGTGAGTTGCAAAAGGGTGACTCTGATTATGAATATCTAACTGTGGGATCTTCATGGGCCGAAGCCCGAAGTCCCGAAATCATGAAGTGCCGAAAATGAAAGTTTCAAAAACACGAAAATTGCAGAACCAAACGAGAGCTTAGAAAACTTAATTGAATCAAAATGTCTTTCGTTCTTGTTCGTATTGGCTTATAAATGTTACTGATTGTTCCGAAGGAGTAATGGCCTGACAAACTTCAAATTTAATTTCATAGTGCATGTGCATAGTTCAACGGAGCTCAGGATTCCAGTTAACCAACGCTGAGTATGGAATGGGAAAAGGTGATGATGGCCTCCAAAACAGGAGACGAACGGGAAGGAAAGGATGTCAATATGGGAGTGGAAGGATCGAACTCCAATGGGCACAGAAAAGAGATGGATAAGGAAGAACATATGATGCAACTCATCAAAATATTGCAGAAGGATGCCCAGGCTCGCCTAGCTGATAGCCGAAAGCTTATGAAAATCCGGGATCGGCAGGGTGAATTCAATTTAAAATTGTTGAAGAGCCTGGAAAGAATAGAAAAGAAATTGGAAAAAGGGAGTGACACAAGCAAATCAAGAAGTATCAGAACCCTTGAGGGGAGAAGGAGATCGAGGAGTGGTGACAGACATTACCGTCTCTCCCCGAAGCATTCTGGCAAGGAGACACACAGTAGTTCAAGCCCGTCCCCTTCCAGAAAACACCGAAAATCTGGAAAGGATGAATTGAAAGGGGAGATGAACAAGATTAAGCCTCCAACATTCGATGGAGAACATAAGAAGGAAGAAGATGCCGAGACCTGGTTTCTTGGCATGAATAAATACTTCCAACTACAGAATTATTCTGGCCTTGCAGAAGGAAGAATTGCAATGTACCAACTGAAAGGAAAAGCATCCATGTGGTGGGATCAGTTTGTGCAGGTGCAGCACATCCGAGAGAAAGAGGTCACTTGGAAGGAATTTAAGAGGTATTTCGAGAAGAAATACCTGACTAAAAGATACTATGACAGAAAGATGAAGGATTTCTTCGAACTCAAGTTGGGCAGTATGAACATCGATGAGTATGAACGAAGTTTTCTGGAACTACTGAAGTATGTTCCCTTCATCAAAGACGAGGCTGTCAAGATTCAGAGGTATCTGAGTGGACTGCCACCTTCCATTAGTGACAAGATTCAATATGATGATCCTAAGACTATGGAAGAAACAATAAGAAGGGTGAAATGCTTATACGAACAACAAAGAGAAAAGCCTACCTTTCGGAAGGCTTGGGATGACCAGAAGAGGTTTAAGAAAGAACAGAGGTAGAAGGGAAACAAGCCTCCCTTTTTCAAGAATGGCCCTGGGGTACAGTCATCCTTTAGAGACCCCAGGAAAGTTGAAGGGAGTGAGTAGATGCCAAGGCCTCCACCTATGGAGTGTTGGGGCTGTAAAGGGAATCATAGGTACAGGGACTTCCCCCACAGAAAAGACAAAGCAAGAACTATACATACTGTTTAGCAAGCTGAAACAATGTAGGATATGGGCAGTAGAATGTTGAGGATCTACGCAGCTCTGGACAACAAGCAAGCAGAATTTCAATCGCACATGATTGAAGTGGAAGGTACGATCAACAACCGACCACTTGTTATTTTAATTGATTCAGGGGCTAGCCATAGTTATGTAGATCCTAGAATGGTGGAAAGTTTGCATCTAACGAGAAGCAAACATGAGAAGTCTTGGTTAGTGCAGTTGGCCACAGGGACCAAGAGGAAGGTCATTGAATTGGTTAAGTCCTGTTCAGTGGACATGAAAGGAATGAGCACTAAGGTTGAATTGAACATTCTGCCTTTAGGCTCATACGATTGCTTAATTGGGATGGACTGGTTGGACCAGCACCATTCCCTTCTGGATTTTCGTAACAAGAGGTTCACATGCCTGAACGAAGAGGGAAATCAGGTAACCATCCAAGGAATTCCCAGAGTCGTGGCTGTGAGGGAAATCTCAACCATGCAGCTGAAGAAATGTTACCGGAAAGGCTGTCAATTATTTGTAGCCCGGGTGGAAGAAGTATTCCAAGATGTGGTCTCGAATTTGGAAAACCACAAGGTACTCAAAGAATTTAAGGACGTCTTTCAGGAGGTGCCTGGACTACCTCCGAAGAGGGACATCGATTTTTCTATAAATCTGATGCCTGGAGCAGCTCCAGTTTCGAAGGCTCCTTATAGAATGAGTACACCAGAGCTGAAAGAGTTGCAATTGCAGCTCGAAGAGCTACTAAAGAAAGGTTACATTCGTCCCAGCGTGTCACCGTGGGGAGCCCCAGTCCTATTCGTGAAGAAGAAAGATGGGACGTTGAGGCTGTGCATTGATTTTCGGCATTTGAATAAGGTCACTGTCAAGAACAAGTATCCTCTATCGTGGATTGATGATCTTTTCGATTAGTTGAAGGATGCAAAAATATTTTCGAAAATAGATCTCCGATCTGGATATCACCAAGTGAGAATAAGGGATGAGGACATCAGCAAGACTGCCTTCAGAACAAGGTACGGTCATTATGAGTTTACAGTGGTGCCGTTTGGATTGTCTAACGCGTCGGCTGTCTTTATGTGCTTAATGAATGGAGTGTTCAGAAATTATTTGGACAAGTTTGTCATAGTCTTCTTGGACGATATCTTGGTGTAATCCAAGACAGAGGAAGAACACGAACAACACCTTAGAATGGTGCTGCAGGTGTTGAGAGAACACCAGCTCTACGCAAAACTGAGCAAGTGCTCATTTTACCAAAAGCAGATCCATTATCTGGGACACATTATTTCTGAAGAGGGGATCGCTGTGGATCATGAGAAGGTACAGGCCATTCAAGAATGGCCAGCGCCAAGGAATACTATACTAAAGATGTATGCAGTGCCGGAAGGTTAAGTCGGAGCATAGGCACCCAGCAGGGTTGCTGCAGCCCTTACCTATTCCTGAATGGAAATGGGACATGGTAACAATGAATTTTATCACAGGATTGCCCAGGACAGGCAAGCAACACGATTCAATCATGGTGGTGGTGGACAAGCTTACTAAAGCTGCCCATTTTATTCCATTGAAAATCACCCACAGAGCAATCGATGTTGCTGATATCTTTTTAAAAGAAGTTGCATGCTTGCATGGAATTCCTAAGACAATTGTGTCTGATAGGGACCCAAAATTCATTTTGAATTTCTGGAAAGGACTGTTCAAAGGATTCAGAACGAATCTGAGATTTAGTACAGCGTATCATCCCGAGTCTAATGGACAGACAAAAAGAGTAAACAGAGTAACCGAAGACATGCAGAGAATGTATGTGATGGATAAACCATCAAGGTGGGAAGACTACCTGCATTTGGTAGAATTCGCCTACAATAATGGGTATCATGTGTCATTGAAAATGAGCCCGTTCGAAGCACTTTATGGAAGAAAGTGCAACACTCCAGTGAGCTGGGATAATCCAGCTGACAGAGTAGTAGTTGGGCCTGAACTGCTCAGAGAGATGGAAGATCAAATGATAAAAACCAAACAGAATCTGAAATATGACCAGGACAGGCAGAAAAGTTACACGGATAGTAACAGAACCCATAGAGAACTCAAAATGGGTGACCATGTTTTCCTGAAAGTGAAAACTAACAGGAGTTCCCTAAAGTTGGGAAGTTGCGCCAAGTTGGCAACAAGATTTTGTGGGCCATTTGAAATCCTGGAAAGGATTGGGCCGGTTGCATACATGCTTGCATTACCTGCATCTATGACTGTACATAATGTGTTTCATGTTTCACTGCTTAAGAAATATGTGCCTGATGCTAATCATGTTATCGATTGGACTGTGATTCAGGTAGAACTGGAAGGTGCCCTGCAAGTGCATCATGTGCGCATATTGGACAGGAAAAGCAAACAGCTCCAGAATCAAGCTATAGAACTTGTAAAGGTCCAGTGGACCTGGTACGGTCCTGAAGACGCGACATGCGAGCATGAATAAGTAATGTGGGCAGAGTACCCGCATCTTTTTGAAAATTTTGAAGAACTTGCAGATGCGATGTAAAGTTGCACTGAGGACAGTGCAAAAATAAGGGGAGGGGGATTGTAGTGTCTCCAAGGCCGAGCCCCGTTGCAAATCAGGATATATGAAATGAATTGTAAACATGTTCTATAGGCTGGTGAGCTGAGTTTTGTATAAGCTGGTAGGCTTATGTGTTTGTTAGGCCAGGGAGCCTAAGTGTAGAAGGCCAGGAGCCTGCTGATGTACTTATATGTATGCAAAATGATTAATAAAATATAAACACCGCCAGGTGTAGACCGACCACGATGAATGAGTGAAGGGGGAATGAGAGTCCACAGAGTGGGCAAGGGATTAGAGGCTGGAAGGTGGGAAAAGGGGCTGAGTGTTGAGCCTAGAGGCCAAGCCTAGGGGGCTTAGGCCTGTAATAATATTTTAATATTATTTC
>JASDQU010099949.1:297523-308710 GCA_032191745.1 Picea mariana
TAGTTTTTAACATGAAATAATTTATGATTATGATTTAGAAAGGTTTGAGATTTGTAAAAGGACATTTACCTTTTTAATTTGATCAAAATGAGCTAAATAATATGTCAATGGATTTAGCTAGAGTGGTTGGGTAGCATGATTGTTGTATGTGTAAAATTTCAAATTCCACCCAGTTTCAATGTTTAATATTCAGAAATTTAACACAGTGATTTTTTGTCTAACAACGACCCTAGAAAAACCCACAAGGGGAAAACTAGTGAGAGAGGGAGTTTCTATTATTTCAGAGGTCAAAGGAAATGTCTTTTACAACAGTCAATAATTTCATAAATTTAATACAGACTTATCTCGAAAAATATGCCAAGCTTTGTCTTCAAAATGCTGAGCCAAACTCCTCGAAATTCGTAACARAATTTCCTATCCAAATGCACAAGTCATCTCCTTGATTTATGTGCCCTCTTTGACTATATGACCACCTCGAAAAATGTGCAAAACTATAACAGCACAAATTTGTGCAATAAATGCTTGTACGACCCACCTTGGGAACTGTGCCAAAACTCAAAAAAAACACACAGCAAATTTCTCAATTTCTGTGCAGCAATAAACAACAATACAGACTGATAAAATCCATATAGTACGACCTATTCCTCTTGATGTACCTTTCTCCTCGATTTTTGTGCATTTTTTTATTGTACGGCGTCCTCAAAAATATGTACAATACGGTCCTCCTTCAATGTCGTACCTTGCCTCGATTTCTGTGCCAACTTTCAAGTTGTAAGGCCTCCCAAATCCATATAGTACGACCTATAATTAATGGTGTACTCTCTCCTCGATTTATGTGCCAATGCTAGCCTTGGAATGTGTTCTCTTAGCAGTAAAAATCTCCTCCTCAAGTCTACTCCACTTCTCCTTTCTCAACTCTCTCTCAAAAATGTTGAACAACCCAAGAATGGGTGCACCCTCCTACCCTAATCGACCTCATGAGGGAAGGTGAAGAGTCATCTCATCCGACGGTTGAGATTAGATGAGATCAAGGGTGTGAATTAAATCACTTAAGTTACCCACTTTCCCTAAGTCCAAAAAGTCACCTTTTAATTCGTCTCTCACAAATTAAATGACTAGGGTCCATATTAGGCACTTTGTCACCCCTTAGGCACCTAAGTGATTAGAAACACTTGCCTAGGTACCTTTTAATTATTTTAAAACTCCCTCTTACCGAGGAAAGTGTTACTCACCACTCCAGGCTTGTCCCTGAAGAATACAAACTTGTCTTTGCCCGAGGCTTTGGTGAGTATATCTACAACCTGCTCATCTATAGATATGTATTGTAGCTCAACTGCTCCTCTCTGAACATAATCTTGGATGAAGTGATATTGAATCTCAATGTGCCTAGACCTGTCGTGAAAAACTAGATTCTCTAAGAGTTTAATGCAACTCTGATTATCATAGTAAATCATAGTAGGCCTCAACTGCACACCAAAAAATCCCACCAACAACTTGTGAAGCCAAAGAGCCTCACAACTATCCTGACTGGAAACCATATACGCAACCTCTTGAAAACTCAAAGCCATTGATTTTTGCTTCCAACTGAACCAAGACACAATTGTTGATCCCAATTCGAAACAATACCCAGAAGTACTCTTCTGGTCACTGACACATCCTGCCCAATCTNATGCAACTCTGATTATCATAGTAAATCATAGTAGGCCTCAACTGCACACCAAACAATCCCACCAACAACTTGTGAAGCCAAAGAGCCTCACAACTGTCCTGACTGGAAACCATATACGCAACCTCTTGAAAACTCAAAGCCATTGATTTTTGCTTCCAACTGAACCAAGACACAATTGTTGATCCCAATTCGAAACAATACCCAGAAGTACTCTTCTGGTCACTGACACATCCTGCCCAATCTAAATATATGTATCCCACCAATCAAACTCCATCCCCTCTCAAATAGTCCATACCATAATCCATTTTACCACAAAGGTACCTGAGCACATGTTTTGTTGCCACCGAATGCACTCTCCTAGGGTCCACCATGAACTGACTAAGATTATTGACAGCAAAACAAATAGTTGGCCTGGTATTGACCAAATACATCAAAGAACTGATCAATTGATGATATAAAGTGGAATCAACCAACTGTGAATCAGAAGCATGAAGCTGCTTCCAGTTGGTAATCATGGGAGTGGTCATGGGCCTACAATCCTCCATCTGGAATCTCCTCAGAATGTCACAAGCATACTTCCTCTGTCCCAGGAAGATATGTCCAGGCTCCTGTCAAACCTCTAATCCCAAAAAATAGAGCATCAGTCCAATATCAGTCATCTCAAACTCTGAAGCAAGGCTCTCCTTACAGCTATTGATGAGTCTCTTTACCCCTGTAATGAAAAGATCATCCACATATAGCAAGAGTATGAGAGGATCCTCTCCAACCACAATGAAGTATAGGTTGGGATCCGCCTCACTCTTCTTAAATCCCAACTGCTGCAAGTAGGCATCAATCCTCGAATACGAAGATTTGGGAGCTTGTTTCATCCCATACAATGCCTTCTCTAGTTTGCACACATGAGAATCTCTCCCATGCACCTCAAAGCCCAATGGCTACTCAATGTACACCTCCTCTTGTATGAGACCATTCAGAAATGTGGTCTTCACATCCATCTGATGGATCTTCCAACCCATCTCTGTTGCAATAGAGATCACTAACTTGATCAAGGTATATCTAGAAACCGGTGAGAAGGTCTCATCATAATCAACTCTCTCAACCTGTGAAAACCCCCGAGCCACAAAGCGAGCTTTGTACTTTTCAATGCTACCTTTTGCAGCATACTTGAGTTTATAAAGCCACTTGGAAATCACCACCGACTTCCCCTCAGGTCTAGGAATAATCTCCAAAACATCATTCTTCATGATGGAATTGTACTCTTCCATCATGGCATCTCTCAAAACCTATCTACCAGTAGCCTCCTCAAAAGTGGAAGGCTCGGACTCTCGGATACTACTCACCATCGCGATGTAGCTGCAAAATCTCTTGGGAGGTTTACTCTCCCTCACAGCCTGCCTGGGATTCCCCACTAAACCTTGTGCCTCCGTCAAAGTATCATGAAGCCACTTGGGCTTCCTCCTCTTTGAATTAGTGTCCTGCGGAGGGGACTCTCCCTGCTCAAGCCCATCACCTGAAGACTGTGACCCTGAAGTAGAATCTGGAGAACTCGATCCTAAAACCTGTGGACCAGTAACCTGTGATCCTGACATCTGTGGCCCTGTAACCTGTGGACTAGTCGTCACTGAAACTAGTGGTCCCGAACTCTATGTCACTAAAGTCTATTATGGACTTACCTGAATCTGAGGTGTTGACTGCTCACCCTTCTCTGCCCCTTGTGACTTCCTAAAGGCTCCATCCTCCTCAAATCTCACATTCCTTCTCAAAACTGTCTTCCTCAAGGAAGGGATGTACATGAGAAAATCCTTTGAAGTCTCACTATACCCAACAAAGATCCCCTTCTCTGTCGTGGGTTCTAGCTTTGTCCTCTTCTCAGAAGGGACATGTGAATATGTAAGGCAACCAAAAATCCTAAAGTGCCCCACCTCAGACTTCTTCCCAGAGAAAGCCTCCTCAAGAATCATACTCCCCACTGCCCTGTGTGGACTCCTGTTCTACATATAAACTACAGTGTAGCATGCCTCGGCCCAAAGAAAAAGTGGCATCCCATGATCATGTAGCATGGCTCTCGTAGCCCCAACTATGGCCTTGTTCTTCCTCTCAGCAACCCCATTCTATTGTGGGTTGTAAGGAACAATCAACTCTCTCTTGATGCCCTCTCCTACACAAAAGTTTGTGAACTCCTTGGAGGTATACTCACCCCCATTGCTTGTTCACAGAACTTTGATTTTCTTCCCAGTCTAGTTCTCCACAAGAGCTTTGAAGTCTTGGAGCCAATTGAAGACCTGTCCTTTGGTCTTCATGAAGAAAATCTAATACTTCCATGAGAATTCATCATTGAATATGACATAGTATAAACAAATAGTCAAAGATGTCAAAGACATCAGGCCACATACATCAAAATGAATAAGATCAAGGATACTTGCTGCTCTACTGCCACTGCTTGGAAAAGCAGTCTTGGTGTACTTTCCCAAATCACACCCCTTGCGCAACTCCTAGTGATTTGTACTGAAATCTGGAACTCCAGTCACAATATCCCTCAATATCCTCATAGCCCCATAATGAAAATGAGCCATCCACCTGTACCATAGCTCACAAAGATCATTGTTGTTAGTAGAATGACATAATGCACTCGTTGGCTGGAACATGAGCTTGTATAGCTTCTTATGTCGAGTCCCAATCACTTTGGCTGAAGTGATATTAGACCCCTTGGGGAATATGAGCACCTGCCAATCATGGAACAACACCTCGTAACCCCTCTCCTCAATAGCAGAAACTGAAACCAAGTTCTTCTTCAAGCCATGAACATATAGGACCTCTCTCAACAACATGGGAGGTAAAGACTCCCTCTAAAAATATATTTTCCCACTACCAACTGCCTTGACCACTATAACACACCCGACTCCTAGGTGCTCTTTTAAGGGGTGGGGTATCAAAATTTTGTTTCCCTTGACTCTCTCTAGGTTCCCCTTTCACCAAAGTGCAAGTTCTTCCAAACCCGCGGGCTCTTTCCTGGCCCCTTTGGAGGATTTGAATAGCAGGCACTAGCTTTCCATGCTAGGCCCCTTCCTTCATATGACCTCATGTTGTGACCCGTCGCCTACTCAAAGGGCGCTTTGGAACTTCGAGCTTCGAGCATTTTCACTTCACCACTCACTAATTCATCTTAACTTCGAAGTGGAGAAGTTCTGAAATGACGGGAGAGGAATCAATAGTCCCTTCTCCCTTTCCAGATCAACGACCCACCGAAACTTCAGGCTCAGACGCTTTGGCCAATTCCAAAACACTTCCCCTCGAGTCTTTCGGAGTGCCAAGTCTCTTGACTACACGATATTATGCCACGCATCCCTAGAACATCAACGGTTCTGATTTACTCGGGATTATGTGCTTCAGCGGATTCCCAACTACTCACAACCGCAAACCTCTGAAGTGCAATCCTTTCGGAGTGTCGAATATTCTGACACCTGTCCTCTAATATTGATGACTCAGGTGGACTCCAGCCTCTGGGCCTTCGAAAGTTCTTTCTCCTCCAACTCCATTTCCTTGTGGAGTGACTTTTCTCCGAAGTGGTAGATCTTTTTCCACACGTCCTCCTTCACGAACGGCTAAGATGACTTCGAGAATCTAGCCTTCGGGAGTCCTCACACCTCCACACTTAAACTCTTCCAGAGTACTACTACTCTGGAGTGTGGGATCTGGCGACACCTATCCTTACCAATGAATGGCTCAGTTCTGTTCGGGCTCTCGACTCTTCGGGAGTTTTCTCCACTCTACTCTCTTCTTTCTCCGTAATTTTATACCACCGGATCTGTTGACACGTGCTCTCCTCCGTCAACGGTCAGGATTTATTCTAGCACTTCGAGACTTCGGTGATTTCACCCGCTCCCGCCTGTAACCTCTCGGAGTGTCCAGTCTCCGGACTAAAGGATCTGTCGCCACATGTCCTTTATGATGGACGGTCGAGATCTACTATGTTACTCCGAGCTTTGGAGAATTGGGAAGCACCAAGCTTCAAATCCTCCAGAGTTAATGATATACTGACACGCATCCCGGTTGATGGACGGTTCAGATCTCCTCCGGCTCCCTGCGACTTCAAGAGTCTTCAACCTTTTACACATGCTTCCTTCCAGTGTGTTAAACCTCTGGAGTACAGGATCTGGTGCCACGTGTCCTTTATGATTGATGCTCAAGAAGGGTCCCAAAGGATCCTTAGATCCATGGTCCACATTACTTCATGACTCCGATCTTTGGGAGGTCTTGACGTTACAACAACCCTGTCCTCCCAAAACACTCAACGTCGAACTGACTAAATCATAGATCCAATGGTCATGATAGCTCCTAGGAATCCTTAGATCTGTGGCCCAGATTAACTTCTGGACTTCAAGGGATTCACCTCCTGTACGACGAATATACCCAATTTGTCGAACCCGCGAAGTCTGAAGGGCTCGAAGGATTAACATACATGTCCCTTCTCCAGATCTGACAATCGTGAAGAGATTCATCTCGTCCCAAACTAATCTCATCCATTCGTCTTCCAAACGAAAGGATCTTCCCTTTTGAGACTTGAATCTCGTTATTCTTCCTGAACTTCATCAACTCTGAAGTACTTAGGCACTTTGTGTTATCTCTCTTGTTCTTAACACTTAGAGGGATCTTCCACACACCCCTTGCACTCATTCATCACTTTAGAACTTAAAGGTTCTCGGTCTTTGCCCACCTCGCAGAGAGCCTGTGCATATGTGCACTATCTCTCTTGAGATTTAACAGAATCCTTCCTCCAAGGAACTCAGAACGACTAGGAGTGTTGTCATGCACACGTGAAACTGTGCCCAAGGTTGACGAACTCACAGTTCATTGCTCTAGCTTAAGCCACCACAGGGCTCAAGCATTTACGAGTAAAAGTCATGTCCGAACTATATAATTTCTTACTTGCCTAAATACACAATCAAGCGGAAATAAAAGGGATACAGTATAACCACCAATTGAACGCAATGTTTTACAGAAGGATGATAAACACCATTATCATCCCTTTCATGCAAGGCACAAGTTATCACATTTATAGATAATCAAATCATGCATTTCAATTCTAGGATATTGGGCATAAAAATACTTATCTATTACAGTCGATCACCAACTGACTGACTATGGGTGTTCACCTCTCCACCCAACCATAGGCTCAGAGGCATTCATTCTTAGCACTCTAGCCACACCCGTGCCAAGCCATGATATCACCAAGGAACTCTCGCAGTTTCTCAAAGATTCTTTCTTTGTTTTAGCTTATGCTCTTGTTCTGTTCTCTACAAACTCTCAGAGATCTCTTTCTCTATCATGGCCTTGGTGAGGTTTATCAGATGCTCACTCCGCATCAAGCTCGCAGCCTTCTGTTCATCATCTGCTAGAGAGATCCACCCGTTATCCTCTCTGTCTCTCTGTATCTTTTCCCAAGATGGTTCTCGACCTATCTTGTTCCTTTTGTCATAAGGGAACTCGGGTCGGCCCTGGTCTACCAGACCCTGCGGTACTTCGGGCTGACATTCTTCAGTCAGACCATGCTTCCATTCATGGGGGTGGTTGATTTCTCAACCACCAGTCATTTTTCATTAACTGATTTATCTCCTTGGGATCCGGAGAGGCTCATTATCTTAGTAAAGGGAGTTTGGATCATTTGAACTAATGAACCCTCTCTACAATATCCTCACTCTTTCCTCTAGTGATATCATGGCTAGTACTTCAAGGTTTCACCCCCCACATTAAGTCATTGGCAGTTTAAACCATAATACATTTACATTGTTCCCTTGCCACAGCATGGTAATTATAATTAACGATTAATTACAAGTTGGGGGAACAGGGGTGTTACAATTCCCTCCCCCATAAAAGGAACACCGTCCTCGGTGTTCTTTCTCAGAAACACCTGTAATGCCTTTCTCATTCGGCCACTTCAGAAGTCTTGACCTTCTTCCTCAGTCAGGTACTTTTTTAGACTCTTAATATTCGTGACCTACCTTCAATAATTCTTGGACAACAAGCACATTAATCATAGTCTCATGTGAAAACATTTTTACTGTTGCATAAAATTTCTAAGAAAATTTCATAATCTAGCAAAATACTTATCTGCGCAGTTTGTGGAATTGTATCCACATGGTTGTCTTGTTATCTAGACTCGTTGTTTTTCCTTGACATACCCATTGTGTGCATGATCCCAATCAATAGTCTACAAGAACTATCAGAGTCTCCTCTTCCTTGCGGTCACTCACCCTCCAGGCCCAGGCTCAAGCATCCCCTTCTTTGTTATACAGTTCCTCGGGTCATCCATCTTGCCTTGCCAAGGTTTTCTCGCACAGGAATAATCCCAAAGACTTTATCGAGCCTTACAGTTGAGGCGTCTCTCAGAATTTCTCTATCGAGGCGTCCCTCCGGCTTGTGTTGCCTCAACACAACATATTCTAGGCGATCATGGCTTACCACAGGGTTCCCATGGCTCAGCAGTGGCCTCCTTCATTCTTTTTAGCTGGATATCCTTCATCCGTCCTTTCTAAACAAATATTTTCTTCTCACCTGTATCACAGGCATACAGAATTCATGAGACATCATCACAATTCTAAATTTCAAAATTTTAATGCAATCTGTCACTCGTAGATTTTCCAATTTCTTCATTTATTTTCAGATCTGTTCCGCACGGAACCAGATTCACAAGCATGGGACTTCCTCCCCATAGCATTTTAGCTCAGCAGGAAATCGATCTTCCTTATGGGTTTACAACATTGCCATAGCCAAGACTCTTTCTTNACAAATATTTTCTTCTCACCTGTATCACAGGCATACAGAATTCATGAGACATCATCACAATTCTAAATTTCAAAATTTTAATGCAATCTGTCACTCGTAGATTTTCCAATTTCTTCATTTATTTTCAGATCTGTTCCGCACGGAACCAGATTCACAAGCATGGGACTTTCCTCCCCATAGCATTTTAGCTCAGCAGGAAATCGATCTTCCTTATGGGTTTACAACATTGCCATAGCCAAGACTCTTTCTTCCTGCAAGTCAACTTTCCTCGGCCAAACAAATTGTTAGTTTCACATGAACATACATTTTCATTGCACCTTTATAATGTTATCACAAACAATTCTTAAATTGTGCATGCTAACAATCAATTCACTTTTATCTATTCGATGATACAAAGAAAAAGGAAATTTCATTCCCTACATATGCATATGTTCAGTATATCAACTTTTCAAAATGAAAATCAAACATCAATTGACTTTAATGAATGTGCCAACATTTGTGGCCACATTCATACCCAATGCACCCTTGCATCGATTTCAAGTTATCACTTCTTCTTCTTTTCCAGCTTAGGCACTCCTGCCAAGGTGTGTTTAAATTCAACCAACTTATTACCATATGGATTCTTTGTCCATATTTATTATTTTAGCAGAACCATATTTTCTGCTCTGAATCAATCACAGCCCTAAAATCGCCATTCATGAAACTCCAGGTTTCACATGAATTCCTTTAAGCATTCCTTTGTCATCCATATAATGTAAGTAAAATTTTCAGAAGGTCCTCCTTCCTCAATGGAAGGTTCGTCGTCTTCCCTTCATGCAAACATGCATTTCCTCGAAGCAATTCCATGCAATGTGCTAGCTATGAGCACCTTTATTCCCATAGAACCAGTCCCCGCAACCATAGTCTAACGCAGAGTGCTAAACTCTATCTTACTTGATCGACCCGTAGGAACTCCATTTTCTCTCCATGAGACCGAGAGTTGTGACATCATCTCTATTATTTTCAGGCGCTACCCTTTCAGCTCCCATGTATGGGTGTTATAAACCTGGATAAACCCCTTGTCTGCAATTTGACGGTGAAGATTCATCTTCCCCCATATCCAACGGCTACAAGGGATTGCAGAACCTCAACTAGATCGCGGTTTAATTATCCTTCTAATCTCCACAATGGATACGGGTCGTCCGATCTACGATTGGATCCCAAAATCCAAACAATGCTATATTGAATTTAAATTATAGGTACAGGTCTCGACATTAACCCGTGAGCATATGCAATCTTCGCAATGATCACGGGCCGTCAATCTTATCCCTCAATCAATTTTAACGACATGATTTCCAGATAATAATCATAATGCCAACACAGAAGTGTTTGATCGAGAATTTAGGTTGANTCCTTCTAATCTCCACAATGGATACGGGTCGTCCGATCTACGATTGGATCCCAAAATCCAAACAATGCTATATTGAATTTAAATTATAGGTACAGGTCTCGACATTAACCCGTGTGCATATGCAATCTTCGCAATGATCACGGGCCGTCAATCTTATCCCTCAATCAATTTTAACGACATGATTTCCAGATAATAATCATAATGCCAACACAGAAGTGTTTGATCGAGAATTTAGGTTGATACAGAGCTTCATTGTACTAAACTCAACCACAGAACCCAATCACAGTACGAGTTTTACGTGACATTAACGCATGGGTTCCTTTCAGGTTCGCATCTGTGGTTCACAACAATTATGGAATCCCAATATGCTCGCTCTTTATCGGAGAGTTCAATCTCCGCAATCTAAAAAGTGCTTTCCCAACTCTTTTAATCGTGGTTGTTGATTCTCTTCCCCGACGAGATCAACGGTGTTGGTCAAATGCGGGTCGTGAACTAGCACGTCCGTTAATTTCACCTTCATGCTCTGCAATGATTCCCAACCATCGATCTTTGTTCATAGATCGACGGTTCACAGTGATTGTAGGGCCCAATCTGGAAAATGTTTGGCCAACTTTGTCTAATCATGGTCGTTGATCTTCCACCCCGATGAGATCAACGATGTTGATTGATTGTGGGTCATGAACTAGCAAGTTCATTAATTTCACCTTCGCACTCTACAATGATCCCCGACCGTCGATCAAATCGAACGATTGGTGTTTGATCCGTTAACTCCAGTGGATATTGCAGTCGATTTGAAGTCTATGATCGGTCTTCCCTCCGATGAGCGGCTCGCATTCATCTCTTCTACCAGATTCTTCAGTATCCTGATTCGATCAGGGTTTTCTTTCTGAATCATACTCTACTTGGGTATCTATGACATACAAATGCCTTTCAAAAATTTGGTGCATAACGTTAAGACAATAAAACATTTTCAGACATGTCCTAGCACATATTTATGCACTTCATCACATTACCCTTAATGTTTTCATGAGTGCAACACAAACAAATCTCGATTGTTTCTACAGCAATACGACCACCATCACTATGGTGCCAAAACATTTACTTTCATCTGCGTACCATCTCTCTCATCCCAGAGAAAACATAATACTCATTAAGAAAAGAATTGAGGGCTCTCCCCTTCTTCCAATTCTTTCTACACCGCTTGGGACTTTTCATCCCAACTGAGTTATCTCTAAAGGCCTCACTACCTTTTCTTAACATGGATTCAACCAAGTCTATTCAATCAAACATACTTATTTATTCATTCATTAGTCTTCTATTCATTACATGATGCTTTCAAAATGTA
>JASDQU010099949.1:317694-340409 GCA_032191745.1 Picea mariana
TGTTCAAAGCCGTGGAGTCTTTCTGTGAAAGAAAACTAATGTGTGAATTCCCTGAATGCAATGTCTCTGTCAATTTCGGGGAAGAGTCATTGTTTGCCCAAGAAAAGCTGAGCGAGCTTGTGCGTGGAGCCCTGTTCTGAAATCTTGACCGTGAGAATATCCTGTGACTGCTGAACCAATTTTTGGGGAAGCCTGTGTCCATTTTCCCTGTGTTTGTTGTGGCACGCAGTTATGGATTGTGTGAGGCTTGTTGGCCTGTGAGCGACTCCCTCCAGGTGAGAGAGTGCGCAGAGGAAGGAGAGAGCTCTTGGAAGGAAACCTGTAGCTGCCAGAGAACTCGGAGACTTCCGGCCCGATCTATTCCTGTAACCCAAGGTAAGGGAGACTGGCAGCCGAAGGACTGTCCAGGTGACAGAGAAGGTGCACTCTCCTAGGGTGGAACAGACATGTGGGGAATGAGGGTTTGTGGGCAGTGAGCGTGGGAGATTCATGTGAGAGCATTCTTCCTGGTGGTTGTGTGTGACTGAATTCCCTGTAACCTCAACCTGAGTCTGGATTCCTTGTCTTAGGGTGGAGCTCAGTCCCAACTCGGGGGTGACCCACTGTTGAAGATGATGAGCAGTGTGGTCTAAGGATGGGAGGTTCGTGGAAGGTCTGCATTTGGTTGGTGGATTTCTCCACTGTCACAAGATAAGTGTTTAAATGATAATTTTACCACATTTTATCATGACTGTACTGGATCTATTATCATGTTTTTCGTTATGTAAATGAATTACTGTTGAAAGCTATGGATTGTCTAATTATAACAGTAACTATATGTTTATTCTGAGAATTAAAATGTTTCTCTCTGCTGTTACGCATGTGAACATACAATTCTGTATGTTTTATGTAAGAGTCCATGTACAGATTGGTTAGAGAGAGGATTGAAAGCCTTGGTAGTGAAAAGTGACACTACATCAGGAATCTCAGGAGGCATCAAGTTATCTTGGGCTTCTAGAATTGTTTGTAAGGCATATCGTAGAATTTCTAGATTAAGGCCTTCAGTAGTAGGAGTAGGTCGGTTGGTGGAAAAAGGCTTCCTAAATGGGGGTTTGTAAGGCCCTTTGCTCGAAGAAGCTTCTTCGGCCGTCCTTTTCAAATATATGACTTGATTTGATAGTTTTTGAATGACTTTAGTTAAGTTTTCTAAATCAGAGCTTTCAGGTTGCGTTTTACTTTGAGTAGGTCTAGGGAGGATTTCGATCTTCTTTTTGGAAGAAGAATTAGTTTATGTTTCGTTGCTAGTAGTGTCTTTTAAACTAAGTATGTCTTTTTCAATCTGGCTGGCCTCTTCGAAGGCCTCTAACAACATGGATTTCTTGGATCGTTTAACCCAAATAGCTATACTTTGATGCAAATCTTTAGTATAGTATGCTATAATAAGATTCTCAGCAGGCATGGAATCCGTGGGGATTCGGTTCTTAAGTGTTAAGAATATTTGATTAAAGTCTTTAATTTTCTCTTTTGGGTTCATTATTAAGCTAGAAATCTCCATAACTAGAAGTTCTAGAGTTTTATCATCTCCAAACTTTTCCAAAAAGCAGGATTCGAACTTTTCCCAAGACATGATGGTATCGGGTTGCTGGGCAAAGTACCATGTAGATGCATTGCCCTCGAAAGTGTAAGGGAACAACCTACAGACTACGTCTCCGTGCTCAACATTGCGGAGTCTTATGGCTAACATAAACTTTTTAATGTGATCTTCGACGATCTGTTTAGAGTCAGGGTCAAGCTTGGGAAGCCACTTCTCCGGATGTTTGGGTAAGGGGTGCTATGCCCCAGGTACGGCTACTGCATCCTGGTCGAGCCAAGGCCTAGCAAGGTTGTTCTGGTTGGCCATTGGTGTAGTTGGTTTGGAAGGCTGAGAAGGGGAACTACCTTCGTCAAAGGAGTCTTCTCTCGAAGAAGAAGGGGATGATGGAGGTGGTAAGGGAGGTATTCCAGATCCTCCTACAGCAGGAGTGAGGGTTGGATCTATAGGGTTCACAGTGAGGTTAGTGCCTCCGAGTTGTTCTCTTATATCATAGAAATCTAAAGGTTGGTCCAAAGGTCGATTCGATTGCCTCAAACGGGCTAAGGAACTATGTGTTCTTATGAGAGGTTGGCGGACAATCTCTTGTATGTCACCACCTGTAGGATTTGGGGTTGCTGGCTCAATTGTGATCTGTAGATCTTCGTTTGATGTGGTTGTTGTTCGAGGGGGGATGTTATCATTCGAATGAATTCTTGTCGCTATAGGTGAGCGATTAGGTGGTGGAGGAGTCTTACGACCACCTCGTGCCATTAATAAATTGCAGGCCCTCCTTCTAGCACCATTTGTTGACGGGCGAAGATGAACGCTCGCCAACTGGAAGAGTGCATCCGGTCCGGGGTTGTCTAAATAACCCAATCCGTTTGGTATGAACCACCCTGATGGGTTTAGCGGCTCCGTTAGCCGATCTAAGTCCTATGAAAACAAAAGAAAACTACACTAAGGAACTAATCTAAAAGAAAACAATAATTAAAGCAAACTAATAAACAAATCTAAAGTACATATATACAATCTATTACCTAAATCATACAACTATAATTCTATAAAATTAAGTGTTCAATTATCAACAGAATCAGCTTTAATTACAAATATACAATATTTACAAATTACAGATTTAAGTTAAAACCTACAAAAATCATTTGTAATCTGTCCTAAGACAGCGAAACTATTATTTTTGGATTTTTATAATTTTATGAAAAATAAATAGAATAAAAACAATCTAAGCTAAACAACTAAAATAATAACTCTAACTATGAATCTAAACTAATATATTTATCTAAACTACTTAAATAACACTAATAAGCTAACTATTAAATGACAAATAGCAAACTGACCTGAAGTAACACTTCAGGTTCATCCTGTATCCAATAGTTGATTCAGTTGTTCGGTGGGAGGAAACCCGCACCGGATTATCCACGAGCTTCTCGTAAACAAGAAGCAGCTGTGCTCTTCAAATATAAACGACAGGACAAACAAGACATAAAAATAACAACAATTTTATGATTTACAAACCATCACAATTAGATAAATCTGTATGCAACAATTTGTGCAAAACAATTCAATTAATGAAAAAGATAAACCTGTATTCATTAAATTGAATTAAAGTGATTGTTGTATTTTTAAATAAGAGATATCAGATATGGACAACATATAAATCAAATCACATCAACATGCAATGAATTATGATAGCTAAAGTAGTCGATAATTAATTGCAAACTGATATGCAAAAACCTAAAACAAAAGTTTGATATATTGAAAGCGAAAGCTGTTACAAGACATCAACTTTCATCTCAGTCTGAATCATAAATCCATAGTCTGGTTCTCTCCACGGTGATGATGATCCCTTTATTACAAAAAATGACAAGTATTTAAAGACCTCCCACAGGGTAAAACATCCCTGTGGGAATTATCAAAAACAGTTTACAAAAAATCTGGGGATAATATCCCAAGTCACTATTTCTGACTCAAGCTAACAACTTAAAATAAAAATTACATCACAAAAATATCTCCTAAACTGTTACAACAAGCCCAATCCATCATTGTAATTTGTATGCACCTGAAAGAGGACAAGAATAGACAAGATTAGAGGATATTTTATTGACAAAATTGACAAAAATCTAATTTTTAAGACTAGCTACAGAATCTTGCGATTCTGTAGCTGGTCTAAATTGAACACAGAATCGTTTCAAAACCAATTCGAATCTTAAAGAATTATATTCAAACTATTAAACAAATATTTGATTGCTAATTAGAAACCAAACGAATCATTCAAATCAAAACTTGTATGCAAAACGAAATCGTGGTCAATCGAAAGGTAACAGAGATACATGCACTATGTTCAATTTGTTATCACCAATGCGGGGTAAACAGAATCGCTTAGATAATTTGAAAGCAATGAAATCATTTTCATGAACCAATTTCAATCGACACAAACTGTAACTGGTTAAACAAGTTATTTATGCAATAGTTTATGTCGCCTCATCCATTAACAAGATCGTTGTCGAATCAAAACGAAATCAAAGCTAACAGAGTCGTTTTGGGAATCAATAGATCACATTATATTTATCAAACTACTTACTGATATTGATGCATTACACACGTAAAGGATCATGCCAATTCCATCATACGGAATCGTTTCAAAATGAAGCCAAAAGAACTGAATTGAGTCAACTTTGGGGCCGACATAATCCAAAAACAAAGAAATCATATCAATCCAAATCATAGCTGTGTCTGATAAATAAATCTCCTATATAGATCAAATGCAATCAAAGTCTAAAATGGAAACAGAACAGAATCGTTCCTTAAATATAATTTGAACAGAACTAAACGAAAAACAAAACCCAGTCGACTACATTAATTCAAACCAACAGAATTATTCTAAAGCAAACCAAACCAAAATCAAAATCAATCAATCGCTTCTACTAATCTGAGAACAATGGAATCATATTAACTAAATCGTAGGTGTGTCCGAATTTAGCAAACAAATTTCCCCCTCATGATTCATAATGAAATTGATTTGGTAAACTGAGAGAAACAGAATCATTTTGAATCAAAATGGACAGAGCTATAGAAAGCAAATCCAATCGGTTATATTTATTCGAAACAACTCAAAAAACAAAATTCATATTGAAATTCATACCTGGACAATCAGAAAACAACTCGGTCATGATAATTTGGAATTGACGAAGGCCATTGTTGCTTCGACGTTCCTGAAGACAATTGAACCAGTGTTTTTTTGTTTCTTATCGTTGGCTTGAAGCCTGTCGTTCAGCACTGTCACTTGCTCCTCTAACGATTTGATCTTTGATTGCAGCAAGGGAACGTCGGTGTAATAACGCTCTAGCCAAATATTACATTGGATGCATGATGGTTTCTCGGGCTTTGATATCACAGGCGAGGGTTTGTTTAAGTCACCAGGGGTTTCATTGTGCAGCTTGATTCCCGGGTAATTTGGGTCGTTTTTTAGGCAAGGAGGTAAGTTAGAGACATAGTCATAGGGTTTCTTAAAGCATAGGCCATGAGAATATGGGTACTCTTCAGCTAGGAAACGCTCGATATCGGAGTCCTAGTCCTTGCTCAGCACTATGGGCTTTTGGTCGATGTTTTGTTTAGGTTTGTTCCGGGAAAGTCTTGATATCAATCGACCATTTTTCTTCCCCCTTCTGTTGACAGTAGTATCATTGATGTCTTTCTTCCTCCCAGGTCTTTTGACGACCTTAATATCATCCTTAGCGCATGGGTTAACCAAGGCATCAGGTAGGTCCAAATCGGGGCAAACTGAGGGTTTACAGGGGGTAGAAGGATATGCAGTGGCACGGCTGGTCCAACCAGAGTCTCACTGACCACAGCCTTGTCGATTTGAGTAGACTCGGGAGTGACAAAGCCATTCCTAGATAGGAAGGATTTCAAAATATCACCATGAAGGTTTAGATGGTGGACGATAATGAGTTTAATCAATCCGTGATGGAAAAGGCTGCTATCAGCCTTCTCACGCTTGAATCTTTTAGACATCTTGTAAAGACTACGCAAGAAGTAATGCGGCATATTTAAGGGATAGCCTATGAAATTCATCAATAACTGAAGGTGATACAGAAATACCAAGCCATATCGACCTTCACAGGTCACAAACTGTTTAACAATCACCAAAAGATCGTGCCACCTGGGTTTGAGGGTAGAAATAGGCATACCTTTATCACAGGAAACAACCTTTCTTGATGTGAATAGTAAAGGCCACGGCACCTCGTCGACTTTGGAGTTTTTAAACCATCTTTGGCCTATAGCTGCTAGTCCTGTAGCAGAGCTTATGAATCCCTCATTGAGCTCGAGCTGTATGTCACCGACTTTATCCCTACACCCGTCAAAGGTGAGGGCGAATTGTTGGGCAACCGAAAGGTTGAAACCCCCGAACCTCTGTATAAACACCAGCCAACCATTTTTTTTCAAATCCTTACGAGCATTATCGAATAGTAACAGAGCTTGGCTACTATTTGGCTCTATGCGCACCACTGGTGCCATAGATAGGAACACATGGTGAGCAGGGTGAAAGGGAAAGGGTTCGAACAGAGTATACGCAGGGTTGATAGCTCATGGGCTTACCCGAAAACAACAGAGTTAACCGGGATAGGGGGAAAGAATTAATGACATAATGTGCGAAGGTGGTGGAGCTAGCTCAGCCCATGCAAAACAGTCATTTCCCACAGTACAACTATCGGCGCATATAACGATTCAAATCACAATCGCATATGTTAAAAAAAATCATGCCATTCAATCGATCAATGAAACCTATGGTAAGTCGACCCAAAAATTTGTATAAGCATAGCGTTTGCATAATTTTTAAAATCAAAACAATAATTAGAAATCAACACCAAGGGTTTGGTCATATCAAATATGCGTTGTGTGGTATGATTGCGCCAAGGGTCTAATCCATAATGTCAATGAGTTTTCATGAAACCAATGTGCCAATGAATTTAATCAAGATACATCAAACCATCAATAAATTAATGATTTAATCACAATCCTTAGGAAATCATCACAATCTCATAAAAATTGAAATCATATTAACAACAAAAATGCCAAATGAGTAAAGAATCTTGGGGTCTTGCCACAATTAAATTGGAAACGCAATGAACATATAGACAAGAGTGACCATAGCAATCCAGTGATGATTTTAATCTGACTTCGAAATCAAAGTTTTCATGCTTGCAGTCGTGAAAACAAGAACAAAGGCAGGTGTGCAAATAGCCCAAAAATAATGGTGTTATTTTCTTCTGAGGATTGCGACGAAAATCAAAGTTTGCAAAACACTCGTGTAGGCAGCTTATAAGGACAGTATAGAAATGCTAATTGTCTGCCAACACTATTTTGTTCACCACTTTTATTTGACCATCAGTTTGTGGATGAAATGAAATGCTCTTTTTCAACCTGGTGTCCATGAGTTCCCATAAGCTTGACCAAAAGTTCCCAATAAATCGAGAATCTCAATCAGAAATAATGGATTCGGGCAAACCAAAATGTACCCATACATGTTGAAAAAACATTTGTGTCTTTTGTTTAGTTGTAACCTACTTCTTACAAGGCATCAAAATAAACATTTTGTTGAAACGATCAACCACAGCATAGAGATAATCATGATTCTTTTTAGACATAGGTAATCCTTCTACAAAGTCCATGGAAATTCTTTCCCAAGGTGATACAGGCGTGCCACCCAGGGCACGTCCGCTCACACAGGACCTTCTTATGCTCTCGGCCCAAAGAACTTTGATGGTTCTTCTGACTCCTTATCAGGAATCTTCCTTACCCACAGCAACTCTCCTTATGATTTCCCTTGGTTTTATCAGGAAATCGGATTTCGCGTTATCGCGAATCCCGTGGTAACGAGTCTGGGTCTCACAAATCCCCGAACCCCGATGTGGTTCCACGCCAATGCTTCTCTGCTTCTATCGGGAATTTCCCCATCAAGAAATCGGCACCTACTGTGTCGTGATCCACTGCCCTCACGGATCCCTGACTCCCGACCCTGATGGAATCTCTCTCCACTCCTTAGCTCCTTCCAGCTAGCCCCTTCCTCATGCGACCTGCTAGTCACTTCCGCACGATCAGGAAATCACGTTTCGGTAGATCGCGATTCCCGTTGCACAAGTCCACGGAACTCTCCAAGTCCCGAACCCCGATGCACGTGAGAGCTTTCTCCTCCACGTCACCACTTCCTCCTCGTTCTATCGGGTATCGTGAAATCGCGATTTCGACATACGCGAGTCCTTTGTCTTCAAGAACCCCGATATTCCAGCTTCCGATGCTACTTGGCTTAATCCTGGCGCAACTCCCGCTAGATCTGACGGCTGTTGATCTTTCGCGAGATCACTCCACGAATTCTCGACCGACGATTCCTTCTCCTTTGAAGATTTCTTGACACGAAAACCTCATGTGCAACCCTTCAATAGTTGAAGGCCTTGCTCCTCCCGAGATTTTATTCTGCTTCTCAGTCTTCTTAGGAAGAAGATTTTTTTGCACGCACTCTTTGTGGCAATCCTACGAACGCTTCAGCTGTTCGAGCTTCCTTTGACTCTGCGCATGCCTGCAACAGCAGTCCTCTAAAGCTTTCTTCTCAGATTCATGACTGAGACTTCCTCTCCAGCCTGCGCACTCCTTGCATGGATTCAACAACCCGTTTTCACTTCTGGGTGAACGAGAACGAGAGTTAAACTACTAGAGCCTCCATCAATGCACTCCTTGCAGATGTTTTCGACTGCACACCTTGCAGGAATCCTTGCTCAAGAAGAGAAACAATTGAAACTCATTCCCTTTTTTCCTTCAGATTTCAAACTCAACCATGAAATTATATACACAGCATATCAAAACAAATGCATAACAGGAAAGCAACCATTCGTGAGCATAGCATCAATACACAGAGAAAAACAACACGAACCATGTGTTTGAATCAAAGCTTCCTTCTATTAATTCAAATGCCTGTACATGGGTGTTCTTCATACACTTCTCTGCTTGCTTTCCTCTTCTGAATGCTCTTCCATAATAATGTTACAATGTACAAAGGAGGGTGTCTATATCTGTTTTCCCTCTTGGACTCTACGCTATCAAATCTAGAATTAAATTCCTACCTAATTTTACATTAACTATCTTAAATGCCTCATCTACCTAAGAACGTGAGCTATCCGCTCAAGGTCCAAATACAATATACAAGTGTGCCTTCATAAATGGCTTCATTAAAGACTTGCGCAACAATATCAAGGTGCTTTCAAAATTTGTGCTGGTGCTATCCAACTGTCCTCCGCTTCCGTGCTGGCTCGCTTGATGAGTTGGTGATGCTCCTGCATCATACTCCTCGGCTTGAAAATTTCATGGGCTCCTGTCCATGAGCTCCTGCACGGTGTGTCCATGCTTCTAGATCATTGCTTCGCTCTCCCAGCTGGCATCTTCCACTGGGTGGTTCTTCCACTTGACCAGATACTCGAAATATTGCTTCTGCCTGGTCTTCTTACCCACACGCTTGTCCAGTATGCACTCCATCTGTGGCTTTTCTGCTACTGGCATTTGCTTCATCCACTGGATTACTGGCTCCTCAGTTTCAGTTTCTACCTCTCCAGCCTTATATGGGTATAAATCTGCGATATTGAATATCGGAGATATCCCGATGCCATCCGGTAACTCAATCTCATAAGCATTTTCTCTTAATTTTCTCAAGACTCTGCATGGCCCAATTTTCTTCATTTTCAGCTTATTGTATGTTCCCCTTGGGAACCTTTATTTTCTCAAGTGCGCCAGAACTAGATCACCAACTTCAAACTGAAGTTGTCTCCGATGCTGATCTGCTCTGCGTTTGTACTCCTGACTTGAATCTTCCAGTCGTTGCTTCACCTGACTGTGAAGTTCTCTCATCACCTCAGCGAACTCTTCTACACTAGCGCTGCTAGTAGCAATCTGTCCTGAATCCCACAATTCAGAAACTCCTCTCGGCTGTGTGCCATATACAACTTCAAATGGGCTCCGACCTGTGCTTCTATTCACCGAATCGTTGTATGTGAACTCGACCTGCAGCAATATGTGGTCCCAACTGCTATGGTGCTCTGTCACCAAGCTTCTCAGCAAATCTCCCAGACTTCTGTTGACCACTTCCGTTTGTCCATCTATCTGAGGATGATAAGCAGAACTAAACGCCAAGTTAGTTCCTAGTTTCTTCCATAAGGTCCTCCAAAAATGCCCTATGAATTTGGTATCTCTGTCTGAAACTATGCTTTTCAGTAATCCATGAAGTCGAACGATCTCCTTAAAAAACAAATTTGCGATATGCATCGCATCACTGGTCTTCTGGCATGAAATAAAATGTGCCATTTTTGAAAACCTGTCTACCACCACAAAAATGGAATCAACACCTCTTTGCATCCTAGGCAATCCCAATACGAAATCCATACTTATCGCCTCCCATGGCCTTTTCGGTATGGGAAATGGCTGATAAAAACCTGCATTCTGCTTTCTTCCTTTGGAATGCTGGCAAACCCTGCACCTGTCAACAAACCTCTTGACATGTATACGCATCCCCGGCCAAAAGTATGACTCACTCAGCTTCGCGAACGTTTTGTCATGGCCAAAATGTCCTGCTAATCCACCACTTTGTTTCTCCTTTAATAAGTTCTCGCTCATGGAGCAGTTCGGAATACATAGCTGATTGCCTCTTAACAGCAATCCTTCTTGAATCGTATAATCTATCCAAGGGCTCCGATATCTGAGAACTGGATTCTCAGCTGCTTCATACGCTTCTGCAAAATCTGCATCTCCTGCGTACATGTCCCTGAGATTTTCAAAACCCAATGTTTTGACTCGAAACTCCTGCAGCAACAAACATTTCATGCTCAAAGCATCAGCCACTTTGTTAGCAGTACCCGAAATATGATTATCACTATACAATACAAATTCTTTCGGGATCAAGTAATGTCTCCACTTCTTCAGCACCTGTATGATAGCATAAAATTCTTTATCATGCGTGGAGTACTTCAGCTTTGCCGCATCCATCTTCTCGCTGAAATATGCAACTGGTCTGTCCTCCTGACTCAAGACCGCTCCTATGGCGTATCCGCTTGCATCACATTTCACCTGAAATGTCTTCTGGAAATCCGGCAACACTAAAACCGGTTGCTCTGTGATCTTCCATTTCAACAGATTGAAGCTCTTTTCATCCTCTACCATCCAGTGAAAATACTTATGCCGCTTCTTCACTGTATCCATCATCACTGCGCTAATCCCACTGAAATTCCTGATGAATTTTCTGTAGAAACTAGCCAAACCATGAAAACTCCTCACCTCAAAAATACTTCTCGGTGATGGCCAATTTTTAATTACCTCCACTTTACTTGGATCCATCTTCAATTCATTCGCCGATATAACAAAACCCAAATATATGAGCTCTGTCTTCATAAATGAGGACTTCTTCATATTAATCAACAGCTTTTCCTGCTATACCTTCTTCATCACAATAGCCAAATGCCTCAGGTGTTCAGCCTCTGATTTACTGTAAAC
Source organism: Picea mariana (assembly GCA_032191745.1). NCBI lineage: Eukaryota > Viridiplantae > Streptophyta > Pinopsida > Pinales > Pinaceae > Picea > Picea mariana. The sequence continues at coordinate 328,793 of JASDQU010099949.1, forward strand.
CAGTATGTCGTCCAAATACACAATAACAAATTTTCCAATGAACTCCCACAGGACTTCATTCATTAACCTCATAAAGGTACTCGATGCATTCGTCAAGCCAAACGACATGACTAGCCATTCATACAGTCCCTCATTTGTTTTGAAGGCTGTCTTCCACTCATCGCCTTCTCTCATGCGAATCTGGTGATATCCGCTTTTCAAATCTATTTTTGAAAAATATTTTGCCCCACTCAAGAAATCCATCAGATCATCCATTCTCGGCAATGGGAACCTGTACCTGATGGTTATCTTGTTGATCGCTCTTGAATCGGTACACATCCACCAACCTCCATCCTTCTTGGGACTGAGTACTATCGGAACAGCACACGGACTCAAGCTTTCCCTGACCAATCCTTTGTCCAATAGATCCTGGACTTGTCTCTTAACCTCCTCATTCTCCTGCGGCGTCAACCTGTACACAGCTTTGTTCGTCAAACTAGCTTCTAGTATGAGGTCTATGTGATGACTCACACTTCTCATCGGTGGCAACGAATGAGGTAATTCGTCCACTATGATGTCAGGGAACTCTTCCAACAGTTCCTGAATTTCATCTGGTAAATCATCCACTCTTGTGCTAGTCAAAACAATCCTCGGCTTTCTGACAACAAAGAATTGAGGATCTTCCTTCTTCTCCACCTCTGTAAGAAGTTCCTTCCCACTCATGAGAAGTATTGTGCTGTTTACTTCTGGCTTCACCTCTTTATCTTTTATCGGAAGCAACATATGGGTTCTCCTATTCTTCTCCAGAGTATAAGTGTTCATTCTCCCATCATGAATCACATTTTTTTCATATTGCCATGGTCTACCTAGCAATAAATGACATACGTCCATGGCAATAAATGACATACGTCCATGGTCTCCTCGGCTTCTGCGATGTGGGCTTCTCCAATGTCCTTCCTTTTCTCTGGACACTCGAATGACTTGTGCCCATTCTTCCCACATGTAAAACATGTGATTACTCCTCCTCGGCCCCTACCTCAACCTCTAGTACGAGGAAGAGTATTTGCATCAGCATAATCTCCTCGCTGATCATTTTGTTGTCCTCTTTGTTCTGCATATGGCTGCCTCTGTGAGGTTCCACCTCTTTCAACTTTACCCTGAGGTTTCTTCCATTCCTCCTTGGGCTTCTGAAATTTCTCCTGGGCAACTGCTTTGCCTCTTGGCTGGCTTCTGCCTCGCCCTCGTTGTCCTTGCTTTCGGCTCAGCTTCTCCTCGGCTTTCAAAGCCATTTGATAAGCATCCTCTACCGTCCTGATGGTAACCATTCTTAATTCATCCTGAATGTCATATCTCAGACCATTCTGATATCTCGCAACCTTCTCATCATCGTTCTCCCGATGACCTGCTATGATGTTCAGTCGATAGAATTCTTCAGTATATTCTTTCACTATCATCAGTTTCTGTCTCAGGTTCTGCATCCTCCTTAACAGAGTAATTTGGTAGTCCCTTGGGATGAATTTTGCCTTCATCTTCGTGATCATTTGATCCCAGCTCTTGATCTTTTGCTTGCCTTTGCAGCGTCTATCTGCTTGAAGCTCGTCTCACCATAATGTTGCATGTCCTTTCAAGCACGTAACAGCATGCTTGACTTTCGTATCATCTTCGATATCCTCATAATCGAAGTATGTGTCGAGAGCTCTAATCCAATCTAGCAGCTCCTCGGCATCCAGATTTCCTTCATAGACTGGAATGTCCATCTTGGCCTTCGCACCCATCCTGGCGATGGCTTTGATCAACCGCTCGGTTGATGCATCTTCAGCTGTGACCTCTCCTTCTTCATGTCCAACCTCCTCTTCAACTTCGGAATCACTGAAATCTCCAACACCGACTCCGCGTCTCTGCGCTGTCTCCATCTCCTCGAGTCTTGCTCGGAGATCTCTCATCTGCCTCTCCATTTCTGGATTTCCTACCGGCCTGCCTCTTCTTCGCACCTCCCTATCTTCTAGGTCAGGTGATTGCCTTTCCCTCCTCGGCGGCATGGTGAACTCTCTCTCTCTCTACTACAGAAAGCAAAGAACAAATCCCGCTCTGATACCACTCTGATACAGGCGCGCCACCCAGGGCATGTCTGCTCACACAGGACCTTCTTACGCTCTCAGCCCGAAGAACTTCAATGGTTCTTCTGATTCCTTATCAGGAATCTTCCTTACCCACAGCAACTCTCCTTATGATCTCCCTTGGTTTTATCGGGAAATCAGATTTCGCGTTATCGTGAATCCCGTGGTAACGAGTCCGGGTCTCACAAATCCCCGAACCCTGATGTGGTTCCACGCCAATGCTTCTTTGCTTCTATCGGGAATTTCCCCATCGGGAAATCGGCACCTACGGTGTCGTGATCCACTGCCCTCACGGATCCCCGACTCCCAACCCTGATGGAATCTCTCTCCACTCCTTAGCTCCTTTCGGCTAGCCCCTTCCTCATGGGACCTGCTAGTCACTTCCGCGTGATTGGGAAATCGCATTTTGGGAGATCGCGATTCCCATTGCACAAGTCCACAGAACTCTCCAAGTCCCGAACCCCGATGCATGTGAGAGCTTGCTCCTCCACGTCACCACTTCCTCCTCGTTCTATCGGGAAATCGCGATTTCGACATACGGGAGTCCCCGGTCTTCAAGAACCCCGATATTCCGGCTTCCGATGCTACTTGGCTTAATCCTGGCGCAACTCCCGCTAGATCTGACGGCTGCCAATCTTTCGCGAGATCGCTCCATGAATTCTCAACCGACGATTCCTTCTCCTTTGAAGATTTCTTGACACGAAAACCTCCCGTGCAACCCTTCAATAGTTGAAGGCCTTGCTCCTCCTGAGCTTTTCTTCTGCTTCTCAGTCTTCTTAGGAAGAATATTTCTTTGCACGCACTCTTTACGGCAATCTTGCAAATGCTTCAGCTCTTCGAGCTTCCTTTGACTCTGCGCACGCCTGCAGCAGCAGTCCTCTAAAGCTTTCTTCTCAGATTCACGACTGAGACTTCCTCTCCAGCCTGCACACTCCTTGCACGGCTTCAACAACCCGTTTTCACTTCTGGGTGAACGAGAACGAGAGTTAAACTACTAGAGCCTCCATCAACACACTCCTTGCGGATGTTTTCGACTGCACACCTTGCAGGAATCCTTGCTCAAGCAGAGAAACAATTGAAACTCATTCCCTTTTTTCCTTCAGATTTCAAACTCAATCATGAAATTATATACACAGCATATCAAAACAAATGCATAACAGGAAAGCAACCATTCATGAGCATAGCATCAATACACAGAGAAAAACAACACGAACCATGTGTTTGAATCAAAGCTTCCTTCTATTAATTCAAATGCATGTACATGGGTGTTCTTCATACACTTCTCTGCTTGCTTTCCTCTTCTGAATGCTCTTCCATAATAATGTTACAATGTACAAAGGAGGGTGTCTATATCCGTTTTCCCTCTTGGACTCTACGCTATCAAATCTAGAATTAAATTCCTACCTAATTTTGCATTAACTATCTTAAATGCCTCATCTACCTAAGGACGTGAGCTATCCGCTCAAGGTCCAAATACAATATACAAGTGCACATTCATAAATGGCTTCATTAAAGACTTGCGCAACAATATCAGGGTGCTTTCAAAATTTGTGCTGGCGCTATCCAGCTGTCCTCCGCTTCCGCGCTGGCTCGCTTGATGAGTTGGTGATGCTCCTGTATCATAAGGACGAGAAGGAATCGGAAGTGGAGTATACAATCCCAACTTTATGTTTCTGGGATTACTTGTAGCACATAAAGAAAATCCTCTTATATATCGTGAAACACTTTCATTCATTTTAGGACAATAGCAATACCTTTGCAAATTAGCCATCGTCTTTCCTACACCAAAGTGTCCAACAATAAGAAAAGAATGTGCTTCCCTTATAATGTTGACTCTTTCACCCTATGGAATACATAGCTTGACAAGATGATACAAAATCTTATCATGCACATGGTAATCCAATTCCTCAACTTGGTTATAATGACACAAAGTTTCATAAACCTCTTTAAAATCAACATCTAAAGCATATTGTTCAAGTACATAGCTCTCATGCATGATAGAATTATGCTTAAGAATAACTGAAGAAATAACAATAGGTCTAGAAAGCATATCAACAACTTTGTTGTAAATGCCTTTCTTATACCTGATAACCAAGTGAAATTGTTGTAGGAAACCCATCCATCTGAAGTGCCTTGCTTGTTGTAGCTTTGTTTGTGATTACAAGTATTGCAATGGTTGATGATCTGTGTGAATAATAGTTTATTTTCCCAACAAATAGTGTTTCCATTTTTTCACACTTTTCACCAATGCATACAACTCCTTGTCATATGTAGGATAATTAATCACAACACCATTAAAAGTTTTAGAATGATAACAAGTGGTCTTACCATGTTGCAACAAGACGGCTCTCATGGAATAATTACTTGCATCTGTTTGTATCTCAAATGGTTATCTTAAATCAGGAAGTGCAAGAACTAGAGATGAACTAATTTTCTCCTTCTATGCATCAAAATATTTTTGTTTCTTGCCTCCCCATTGGAAAACCTACTTAATTCTTGTCACGGCATGCAATGGAGCTGCAATTGAAGAAACATTAGCAATAAACTTTCTCCAATATTGGGCTCCTCCCAAAAAGATTCTAAACTATGTTACATTGTTGGGCTTGGGAGAATCTAAAATGACTTTGACCTTGGAAGGAGTTATTTTTAGTTATCCTCCTCCAACAATATGTCCCAAGTAAACAAGTGAGGTCTTTCCAAACTCACATTTAGACATCTTTAAAACCAAAATTTCTTTCTTCAATCCATCTAAAACTTGCTTCACATGCCTAACCTGTTCTTCACGAGATTTTATAAATATCAATATGTGATCCAAGTAGACAATTACACAATCATCAATAAAAGGCCTTAAAACATCATTCACCATTCTCATGAATGTTGCAGGAGAATTACAAAGCCCAAATGGAATAACCATCCATTCAAACAAACCTTGATTTGTTTTGAAATTTTTCTTCCATGTGTCTCCTTCAACAATCCTAATCTAATGATAACCACTTCTCAAGTCCAACTTAGTGAAATACTTAGCATCTTTCAATTGATCAAGTAAATCATCAATTCTAGGAAAAGGGTATTGATTCTTTACCATAATCTTGTTCAAGGCTCTGAAATATACACACATGCACCATGTACCATCTTTCTTTGGTACTAAAACAATTGGTGACCCGCATGGCGATGTGCTTGGCATGATAACCCCTTTGTCAAGCAACTATTGGACTTGTTTTTTAATTTCAGCATTCTCCATAACTGACATCCTGTACATGCCAATGTTTGGAAGAGGAAACTCTTGCTGCAATTGGATCTCATGTTGGATACCTCTTTTAGGAGGCAATCCTTTTGGCTCCTGAAACATCTCATCATATTGGTTAACAACCACATATAAATCATATTTTAACTTTGCATCACATCCTTGGAAAGCTTCTTTTTCAACATTGTCTTTGGGTTTTATCACCAAGAGTACAAAGTTCTTACTAGCATTGACTAATCTCTTCATTTGTCAACCATTTACAAGCGGCAAATTCAACTTCTTTGTATGCGCTCTAACAATGTACTCAAATCCACTTTTAAACAAATGATATTTGTTCTCATGACGATGAAATATGACTCTCCTATCATATAAATATGGGCTTCCAATACAATACCACAAATATCCAATGGAATAACATCAAGTTCTACCTCATCTATAAAGCTTGCAGTGATGGAAAATCTAAGTTTACATCTTTTTGTCACATGCAATTTGGGATTGTCACATATCCAACCTAGAGGATATGGATTAGGATGAAGAGTTCTTTCCAAATACAATTTCTTGAGAGTGCATTCAGAAATGAGGTTCTCTTGAGATCCAGTATCAAATAGAGTATATATATTGGTATGATTTGAAATAACCCTTATGTGGAAAATCTCTACTCTTTATTTTCATTAAGGCTACTGCTTCAAGAACTAGTACTGGAATTAGAGTACTTACCTTGAAAACCCATGGCTGTGAATTTTGTTTCGTCTCCCAAATCAGATCCTAAATCATGTTGTGTAGTTGCATAATTCTTTGGTCTCCTTTTGTTGTTGAACTTTTTGGGTCTCTTTTTAGGATGAAGTTTCCAACAATGGTCTTCATCATGGCAATATTTTGAACAATTTTTACATGAGAGTTTTTCTCCCTCTTTCTTGACTGAAGCATTATTCTTTCCATTTCCGTTGAATTTCGTCTTTCCTTTGTCTCCATTATAAAATGGCTTCTTGTTTCCCTCTTGAGGATCATTTCTCCCTCTTGTTTCTAAATGAGTTTCTTGTACACAATATTCATCTATATTTGTAGGGTTAAACATAAGAATTGTGTGTCTCAAGTAGTTATGCTATTCTCCAATGTATTTGAGTAAATTTTCTTGAGAAGATAAATCTATACCCAAAATCAAATCTCTTTTTCTAAATTCTTGAGTGTAGCTTTGAACATTTTTCCCTTTAGCTTGTCTAAAAATTTTCCAATCCATGATAGATTTCTCCATGTATGTTAATGGATACAATTTCCTTTTAATTTCAACAATAAAATCATTCCAAGAGGAAAAAACTTTACCATGTTTCTTCATGTCCTCTTGAGTTTTGGCTTCCCACCAAATGAGTGTTGCACTTTCCAATCTAAGAGAAGCAAGTTGAATCTTAGTTTCATCATCTTGGATTCTTTGTATCCTACAATGCACTTCAATATGACGAATCCAATTATCCAATTTCTTAGCATTTACCTCTCCATTATACATAGGCAATTCAAACTTAATATCAAGCTTAAGCAAAGGAGTTTGTGGAGGAATTTTACCATGTTCTTTTGGAGAATTTGGAGGTGGTTGTGAAATGGTAGAAGAAGTGGAAGATCGAGGTGAAGGAGGTGGAGTGTCACCATTCCCTCCATTCCCTTTTGGAGTCTTATCACCATTAGCCTCATTACCTTTTGGAGGATTTGATATTTCTCCTCGCAACCTTGCATTCCTTTCTTCAAATAAAACTTTCACCATTTATGTCATATCATAAAATGATTTTTTGAAAGTTTCCTCTTCTAAAGTAGGAATTTCATGACTCTCCTCATGAGCCATACTTGGTGAATTGAGCCATGAAGTTTGAGGTGATTGAATGGTTATCCTTCTTGAAAGTTGAGAACTTGCCTCTACAATTTTCGCTTCTCCTCTTGTGAGCTTCAACCTTGTAAGCATCAGAAAACAAAACACTTGAAAACAAATCAAACCTTCAAAAACCTTTTCCCTGATACAAACTTGATCTGAAAATGAAAAGGTTTGTATATACAAAATTGCAAGTGGAAAATGTATGTGTCTTGGGCAAGTGGATCAAGTTGCAAGCACATGAAATTATTGTGTTTTTATTTTTAAATGAACAACATAAATAGTCATAAACAACCATCAAAATAAACACATAACACAACAAAATGATAAATGAGTTCACCCCTCTCTTGGGATACATCTCCTGGTCCAAATTTCAATGGATCATTTTCATTATATGCTCAAAGTGTTAAAACAAATGCTTTACAATGCTCATAATGCAAAATAGATGGCTCCAATTGCTCCAAAATGTCCAAAAACCCTTAGTTGGGCTCTTTCTGCACCTGGTTTGGACAAAAATTGAAGAAAATACCCTTCCTGGAGGTTTTTCCCCAATACTTGTTGTCTCTTCTCTCCAAAATGCACCCACCATACACACAGACTGCCAAATCTAACTTCAATTCTCAGAGCCTATCTCCCACACACATTTTGGGTCGTGGGGAATTATGGCACATCGTTAGAGCGACCAACGCCCTTCCCAACAGAGATTATGGTCGCATGGCCCATGTGGCCGTGACCTACACTAACTGTTGGCCCCTGTGTCGGTTGACCCTTCGTATGTTCTGTGTGCTATTCATATGGTGAACTACCAAGGGTTGTGTCCACGGGCTAGGGCTAAGCCCCAACCCTTTTTTCACAGGAATGAACCCGCCTTCAAACTCAAATAGTATTGGCATCGTATAGTGGTAAGAAACACCTTGTAGGCAGGCTGGTGACCTGACCTACATGAAGTCTTTCCCCTTGTTTGGAGGTCGCGGGTTCAACCTCCATGGAGATAAACCAAAATTTTCATGTTGGTGGGGTGCCATGTGACAACCCCTGGCTGGGACATGTGGCACCCTGTCATTGGTCCACCTCAAAAGCATAGTCACCATTACCATCGATTGGTCCACATCAACACCTGCCATTTCAGTTGCCAAATCACCTTCCATGTCAACAACTCATCCAGCCCTGCCACGTCAGTTGTACAATTGTACGGTTTGCACAGTCATCCTGTATGAACTGCACAATCAACAAATTTTTCTTGTTTGAGAAAACATAAATAATGCGATAACTTCCTCATACAATCTCTGTTTGAGCCTGTTCAAGTTGCATTGGGATCGTGGGATCATGAGGATGAGATCATTAATGATGGAACCACAAGTAGATAGGTTTTTTCTCGTGAGAAACTATTTATGGAGTTAGAAAGATATGTGATGTTTTGTCAAGCATTGTCATGTATTGGAACTATGCTCAACTAGAGGTTGGCCCTTCAAATAATCTTGTGAACATTGCTCTCTCTTTCAATATTACCAATACACAGGTTCATATTCTACAAGTTTAATATCATTGTTCTCCTATGTTATTTATTTGCACTTAATATTCCATAAGAATTGATCATAATGTACTATTCTTGATAATTAACACATTACATAATACTCACCTAGTTTATAATCAATTCCCATAAGAATTGAGCTAATCATGCAATGTAAACAAGTTAATTAATTTTTACCTTATCAAATTCAACCCTTATCAACATAAGAGGCACTTCATCAAAGTAGGCCCTACAAAGTGACCCTTTTGTTATAAGTAGTAATAGTCATGGAAGGAATAGTTTACAAACCATTATTATGTGACTGATATTATGCTTCTCTACTTTACAAGTTTATTGTTCTAAGAAACATTACATTTTTCCCTTTTGAAAATTAGTTTTCTTCTCGTTATCATGTTGTTTCTCACTATACACATTAGAATCTTCATGGTGTGGATGAATAGTTATGGTTGAAGGATTATGTCATTTGTATGTTTAGCTATTTATTGATTTGATATATTAAGTAATTTAAATTTATGTTTGCTTTGTTATATTATGATTAAGTTATGTGCTTAACGACAATTTTGTAAAGAAACCAAGAGCAATCAGAGAACCAAATTAATCACAAAGAAACAAACACATGGTGCCAATATTTATCTTGGAAATCATTAACCAGGAAAACTGACACCTCCATAGATATCTATTAATAACCTTGACCAAATCATCCAACCCAGGCCAACATTGACCACTTGAGGCATATTACAATGGAGTACTCGAGCCTTTAAATCGCCTTCATCACCTATAATACCATGGGAAAATACCATGGGTTACCAAAATCGTGGGCTTGTAAGCTACCATTTGTAAACCCATCGATGACTGCTATCTTAAATACTCTATGAATGAGTCAACGTTAACCCAAAAGTCCCCCCTTTAAAATTGAATTAGGATATTCACCTACCCCACGTCAAAGTTTATTTAGTAGGTTTATGGGGATGCAACATGTCCCCCTTATCACCTAGGTCTACATCTAGAATTCACCGGTGAACCATCAAACCAGGGGTATGTATGCCTAAGTAGGTCTTACAATCATACGCCCATTTAAATTTACTAAAATACAACTCCATAAAAATATTTACATTGTGCAACTAAGAAAATGATGCAAGAAGCATCTACTTGTGTCTTTACCTACTCCAAGTCCATTGAGCCAAATCAAGCAATCATTAATCGAGTACTTCTTCTTCTTCCATTTTACATCCATGTGCTTCCACCTATGCTACACATCAAACCTTGTGATGCATTCCAAATTGGCGTGGTTGTTTGTGCATACTATTACTATGAGATTGTGTGTTTGCTGAGGACTTCAAATAATATGCCATTTTCTCCAAACTTGCTTGCAAATTTGTTGGACCAAACACAATGCCAGGAGGAAACAAAAAACCCTCCCTTTGGAAAAATATGATGTTGATCAATCAGAATGACAATGCACTCCAAAAAGTGATCAAATTTGTTCCATAACCAAATTTAGGTCTTGAGATTTTGGTCACTATCTCCATTTACGGTTTTGACTTTTACTGCAAAAGACAACTCTCATCATTGTAGCCATGTCCTAAAATATGCCACACCTAGAATTGCAGGTTGAAACATCCCAATATTCCCCACGATTCTATTATCTAAATCCAACATCACTTTATCCAATATGCACTTCACCTTGAACATCGTCATCTCTGCCACGCCCTCTCCCACAATGTTACCGTTGTTTTTTCTCTTTGGATTCATCGCTTGCAAGAAATGTGAACCGCTCTAAGTGGGAGCATGGTGAGAACCACATGGATTTGAGCACCAATGGTTTCATGTAGCATAGAGAGTGGTTGATCCCCTCGTCTAATGGATTCAAGAACACCAATCCCATGTGCTCCTTCTTGTTCCCCATGGGCATAAAGCATCCCATCACATGGGACATGCTATTACCCACCACTTCCTTATGATGAGTCTCGTATTGCCCACCTCCATGTCCTTAGATCAAACATAGACATATACTCACTTCCAGTACATAGATACAAGTAGGCCAAGACAAAAATGGATATAGATGTTGTTTCTCTCAAATATACCAAAAGTTGACCATGCAAGAAGATCCAATCTCAAATCACCACAACACATGTCAACACTGAATTAAATATATGACTTATTCCAGGAAATCTTATGAACTATGAACAAGTGCATATTGATATTACTAGCAAGTAATTATGCAACATTGTCATACTTGTTGGTCCATGTTTAAACACTAGGCATTCACCAACACAAATACTACCGTTTTATCAAGCCTTTATAGACTGCTCCAATTCAAGCCACAAATCTTCACAACATATTTCTTCAACACGTCCAATACACATATCACTCAAATAGCCAACAAATAGATAGCTCAATGGGGTTCTTCTTTTAATGTATCTACTGAGGAATTGCGTAGATCAAGCCAGATATACCACGACCAGACCTTCATGGATTCCAACAATAGACCACTCTTCCTAGAGAGTCTAGGTCTACTCAGCATTAACCACTTGAGGCATCTTACAATGGAGTATCTCAAGCCTTTCAATATCCTTAATCACATCTATACCATGGAAAAATACCATGAGCTACCAAAACCATGAGCTTGTTAACCACCATTGGTAAACCCATCAAGAAATGTTATCTTAACTACTCTATAATTGAGTCAAAATTAACCCAACAAAATTGTATCAAATTATGCATTCTATTGAGTTCCAATTTTAAGTTTTGTTAATTATGAAAGAATTTTCAATTTATCAAAATTTTCTATTCAATACTCTAATTATACTTGTTTGATGAAGATATTGATATTTTTTTTAGAATTGATTTTACAATAACTTTCTGTAATTATACTTGCTTGATAAAGATAT